>JABUQX010088751.1:0-27500 GCA_015478945.1 Trachelipus rathkii
AAGAGGAGAGAGTGATTCATTAAAAGTTTGGACATTTACTGAGAAAATGTGAAATTATTTACGACAACTCCCATTATTCGATATTCGCGAGAATATGACAAATATATTATTCGCGCTTTCACAATATTCTGAAAGCAAAATTGTCGCGGGTGGGGAGAGGCGGGGACATATTTCGTAGGTAAAGTATATATTGTTGTTATAAATATTAGACTTTACCATCCTATCTATATATATTATATTAGTATATATTATATATATAATAATTAATATATTATATTATTTAATATATATAATTTATATAGTATATATTTTAATATAATTATTAATAATTAATATTATATATATTATATTAATATGTATAATAATTATATATTATATATATAATTAATATTATATATATTATGATATTATATATATAATATAAATATATTATATATATATATATTATGATATATATATAATAAGTATAATATATATCATATATATATAGTATTATAATTAATAATATATATTATATATAGATATTCTTACCGGCAGTAATATCTCTAACAGATTTCTACTAGTAACTTAATGAGTATATCCATTCAGTGTTCCACTACAGTATCTGAACGCCAAAGTTCATTTCTCGAGATATAAGAGAAGTATTGAGCACACATTAGTATTTATATAAGTAAAATGACTTTATAATAAACACGTACATAAACGCCATAGGAAGATTCGGCTTAAAAAAAAGTTGATCATAAATTATTATATACAATGCCACAAATAGTGTATTTATAAAGAAGAATAATAATTTTTACATTTTAAAAATATTATTAAGGTAGATAAAAAACCTTTCATAAGAAAGGTGTAATCCAGAAATATGATGTATATTGAATGAGTACAAACATTTACCTCTGTTTCCTGACGAACTGCTCAAACTCCTCTAAACTTTAATAATAAAATAACTAGAAAGTGGATACTATTAGATAACAATGATGAAGAACTTAGTGCTTTACCTTATTATCTCATTATTGAAAATCCCGGAAAGCCATTATATAAAACATTATAGTATATCATAATGAAATAATGCTTTAAAAACTTATCTGTGCTATGATATTTAAAACACCACGTCGTTTCTTATCGTTTATCTCTCTAGATTCTTCTATCGATGCTATACGCTTCTGTTAATACTACACTGGTTTTCTTCTATTCATTTCCATGTAATCAGTATTTAATTTTATAATAAACTATTGCTTGCAAACATGGCACAACAGCAATTATGTTATTACACTATAAAATATATGAGACAAGGAAATGTGCTATGAGAAATATTATCGAAAGTCCAATGAGGAGATTCTATTAACAGTAAAACACAGATGTAAGTACTGCGCTTCAAAATGTGAGCAAAGAAATAGTTTTTTATATTTATTTTGAACGTAATAATACACGAGAAATGTTTGTAGCAAACATGAGATTGTAAATAAAAACATAATGTTCAAAAAATGTAAATAGTGATATCATTATAAAAATGAGAAATTTGGCCATTTAAAATTTTCATAACATTAATCTTGGAAATTTTCAGGATGTGATTTTGTTGTGGATCTATGCCAGAATTTTTTTTTTCTTTTTCTTGTTGACTGATAAATACTAATTTATAGCTCAATTTTTTTAGAGAACATTCAGTAAAGCGAAATCTACAGACTCAATAAAATATATAAATAAATTATTTAATTATTTATAAAACATTATTATATCGTTGCATTTTTTATACAAACTTCCAATCAAACGTACGTTGGTATATATATATTAGTATTTATATATTCAAATTGAGATATTTACATTTATGCGACTTAGGATAGTGTTATAGCAAGAACTGTTAGGTTGCGATATTCGTTATATATATTATATTATATTATATTAAAATATAGTAGTTTTTTTATAATAATATATGTATATTAGTATTATATAGGTATATATAGTATATTATATGTATATATATATATATTATATATATAATATATATTAAATATATTATTATATATTATAATATATTATATATATATATAAATATATATTATAATAGTATATATATAAATATATAGTATATTATAATATATGATATCTATACTATAATATATTATACTATATATATATTATATATAATATATTAATATTATATATAGGGGAGAGAGATATATATATATATATATATAGAGAGATGAGAGAGAGAGAGGATGATGAGAGAAGATGAGAGAGAGAGAGAGAGAGAGAATATGGAAGCCAAAATTTTGCAAAATTATTACCCAGTCTAAGGAAAGGTAAGTAGTTAGCTGTTACATGGGTTGTATAATATATATCACATCCAATGATATTCAATTGGCGGTGGGCCGTGAGTCAATTTTATATGATGGTTTGCTATCTGAATTTATAACGCCACATCAAGGAATAGTATATATTATATATATAGATTATTAATATAATGTTATATATATTATATATATATATATATATATATATATATATATATATATATATATATAATAAATATTAAATATAATATATATCTATTATATATATATATATATTATATAATATAAATTTCGTGATACCATTGAGTCTTGATATAAAGCTGATATAATCTTTTAAAATTTTTGCTACTGTACATGTATTAATGAAGCATAAATGCAGTTTTTCTTTACACTTTAATTTTAAATTGTTTTGATAGGCTATACTAGGTCAGCTGTAAGTTTGGAAAAGAGAGAAACTTTGTCAATAACTTTGCGAGCCTGAAATTCGTACAAATTTTCGATGATTTATTATTTCTCTTTCTTCCACTGGAAGCATGTGTTGTATTGAGTTGGGCTTGTGAAAGTCTTCTTGTTCTTTTGGCCTAAGGTTGTTATTCTCGACAAAAGTGTTTTAATCCTTTTTAGTAGAGAGAGGCAGCCGCTTCAGTGTTCTTAATGTTGTGTCATTATGAGTTGAGTTATTAGGACTTTTTATGATATTCACGTTTATTCATTCACGGGGTTGAATTGTGGTCTGTTTCAATTCTTTTTTTCACTTGTGAATTCAAGGAAAGGCTAGCAGCTGTGCGGCATTGAACGAAGAATTCATTTCAGTAGCTGTGGTTGTATAAGTAAGAGAACAGGTTCCTTTTTTGTTGATTGTAATGGTCTTTATGAGGGAGTGTGGAGTGGGTTTTATTCTAGCTTTGAAAGTTTCCATTTAGAGTATGTTGTTGGTGACAGGTAAAGTTGTGGATGATTATTAGTGTTATCGGTCAAGACAATTCAAGTGGCAGAAATAATGTGATTAGCAAGTATTCGGGGAATGCAGGTTATCTGAATACTGTTTGGAGATGGGAGTCGTAATTGTTTCGCGTTTTTTGTAAGTTGACCATGAAAGAGTGAGTGTCTAGTGGCTTAGGTTTCGTGATTCTATGAGTAATTGAGATTGTCAAAAATAAATTTTGTTACTTTCGAGTTAATCCTTTGACATGTCTAGTCGATGCATAGGAAATTGTATGTTTAAGTCTTAGAAAGGTTCATGCCGCCATTTGTAAGAAATAGACTGTTTATGCTATTTGTTTTTTCTTATTTATGGTTTTCAAAAACTGCTTTTTCGATTGTTGAGCATACTACAATTTTTCTCCGTAAAAAATTCAGGTGTACAAAGATGTCGTCGCATATTTTTCTAACATTAAAATTTTATTATTTTATTGGAGTGTTATTAAAATAAGATGCAATTTAATTTATGTAAATATTTTAAGTTGCTATTAAAAAAAATTAAAGAATAAAAGTAAATAAATAAGCACGTTGTGCCGCACTACCTATGTTTGCCCTATAAGTGGTGGTTGCATCAAACTTTGCAAAGGGCCAGGTCACTAAATCGCCCTTGATATATATATATTGATATATTATATAGTATATATATATATATATATATTTATATAATATGTATATATATATATATATATATATATCATAAATAATATATTTATATATTAGTAATATTATATATAATATTAGTTATATGATATGATCTATTATAAGTATATTCTTGCTCTTGATATTATATTATAAATATATTATATATATATATATATATAATATATACTATATATATATATATATATTATTATATTATATATGTTATATATAGGTAATATAATTATTATATGTATTTAATATATATATATTGAATATATTTAATTTCTGCACATGCTTACCACTGAAGTTCAAGTGCTCTTATCCGATGATCTTCTGTGAGTGCTCTCCTAGAATGTATTTTGGTCATTCTTTTGGGTGTTTTAAATAGAATTAAAAAATGGGAAAAGAAAAGTTAAAAAAAATTGAATTTCAAAAACCCAAGTAATTTTTCCCCCTTTTTTTTTGTGGAGCAAAAAGCGGATTTCAGATATCGGAATAATTTCCTGAGATTAATTAATGCTGTATATATATGAATATATATATACTATATAGGGTATATTATAATATATATTATATATATATACTAATATATATAGTTATATTATATATATATATATAGTATAGTATTATATATATATGGGAGAGTAGAGATATTATATTATCAGAGTTGGGCACACCCGCTCATTTTAGGGTGTAGTCCGCTAGCTGCACGCTCGCAGCCTCTGAGAAAAGGTAGTCCGCTAGCGCACCTCCGCTATCGCAAGTCCGCCCATCAAACCTCGGCTATCGCAAGTCCGCACGTCCGCACGTCTCCCGCTATTAATTTAATGTGCGACTTCACAAAAGATTTTGTAATATTAAAATGTCTAAATGTATATTAGTACCTTACAAAAATGCTAGTTTATAATATTATATGAAAAATGTTCAAATGAGTACTTTAAACCTAAAATATTAGAATCTCCTAACTCCTCTCTTCAATGTGTTCGTCTTCTTAAAACAGACAAGAGGATGCCATATTTACCTGTTTCAAAAAAGATTAGGTGCTCAAAGATTATAAATGCGTGTAAGGCTGACCTCGTTTGCCCTCAAATATCCACCGATCACTTAAATATTCGCTGCTACAGTCCCGCAGAACTATGGGAGAGGTGTATTATAATTTTATAAACATTAGCTGATATTGCAATTAACTAATGAGGGAAAGTGTGTTCCTTGGGTGAGAGAGTGCTGGTGTTTAGTTCACTTTTCCAGCAGTCCATTTGCTAATTTAAGGTTCGCTCACCTATAATCATTCTGCCTCCTTCTGAAATATTTTGACCACCCCTGGGGTCCACTCCATAAGGAACGGGTCCTATGTTTGGTCCAAGAATTTTAGTAGAACCATTGAAAGCCTCGACTATCTGCAGAGTCGATGCTAATGCGACGTATCAGCTCGGTATGCTATATAGTATATATACATGAAGATATATATATATATATATATTTAGTATATATATATTATGTATAGTTATTAGATATGTATATATAATATTATAATATATATGGTAATTATTTAGTATTGTATAAAACCCAAATTATTATAGTTATAATATTATATATATATATTATATAGTATATATATATATATATATATATATATTTAATATGATTACTATAATATTATATATATATATATATTATATGTATAGAAGTATATATATTAATTTATATATAAGGTATATATATAGTATATATGAGTAGTATATTATATTATTATAGTATTATATTATAATATATATCGTTATATAATATAGTATATATAATAGTATTATATATATATTATGAATATATATTATATATATATATATAATATATACTACATATTATATATAATATTGTATATATATATTATATATGATATATATATATTATATAGTATATTATATGATATAATTATTATATATATAGTATAGTATAGTAATATATATATATAATATATACATATATATTAGTACTATTATTATTATATTATATTAATTATTTGGGGTTTTTATGCTTCCCATTTGATTTATGATATTGTGCGTAGCACTTAATTAGAGATGTAAATAATATAATTAATTAAAAGTTTTAGAGTAGGTTTATAACTCATGCAGCTCTAAACACAGACTCCAGCCTCAGCTTCAATTCTGACTTTATTATATTATGGTCGCTTTGAGCAGGTTTGAGATTGTTTTATTGTTGGATAGTTTAAAAAACCACAAGTCTTAGACTAAAAGTATAAATTAAGTTTTTAATATAACTTAAAATAAAAGATTTAATATTTCTTTTTTATACCACTAAGAACTCTTTATAACTAAACTATATTTTCATATATGTTCAAAGGTCGGATACCAAAAGAGTCGGTAAACTTTTTGTTGAATCCGCATCTGTGCGAATGTCCGAATAATTTTCCTGATGACATCGCGCCCTGCCGGCTAGTCCGCACCGCTATTCTGGTAGTTCCACTCGTGGAGCGGGACAATTAGTGGACTATGCGGCTAGAAGAGCGGAAGTGCTCCACCTCTGATATTATATATAATAGTATTATATTATATATATATATATATATTTATATAGGAGTCATACATTACAATATATGTCAAGAGTAATGTATTTTGGCCCTAATTGAGTAAAATATATTATTTATGTTTAAATGATAGTAATCGTATATGATATAGATATATATTATATATAGTATTATAGTATATTACTAGTGATTATAGTACTTTACTATTACACCATATTACAATAGAATAAATTAATAATTAATAATATTATATTATTGATAATAATAATATAGTATAATATTTATATTTAATAGTATATTATATTAATAGTATAATACGATATAATAAATAGTATTTTAATGCATAGGTATAGTATTATTATAGGTATTATATTATACTAATAATATAGTTAATTTAATATATATTATATATATAAATATATATTATAATTTATATATATATATAATATATTATATTATATTATATGGTATATATATAAGTATATATAATAAGAATATTATAAGTATATATTATATTATATAATAATATATATATAGATATATATATTATATATATATATATAGTATTATCTAATAATATATAGTAGTATATAATTAATATTGCTGATACCTTTGTCGAAAATGCCTAGACATCTTAACAATGAAACAAATCATAATGATATTCAAATTTCTTGTAATATTAATAGTCGACATGACCTGGCATTAGAAAAAGACTAGTTATGCCAAAAGAAGAAGGATTTAAGTAAAGAAAGTGACTCTTCATCAAAGATACGTAAAATGAAAACTGTTTAAAAAAAAAAAAACAACGTAATTACCTTACATAGCTCTCCCCAAAGGAAGTAGTTATTCTGATGTGAAATGGATATTAGAACAAGTATGTTGTCTTTGTTAAAGGAATATTCATCAGGGAGAGTTGTGTGCCTTTGTGGAAGGATATGCAAGAAGGGTAATTTCTTTTGAAGGATATTGATGAAGAGCTTTGTTTTTCTTTGAGAAGATGTCAAAAATGATTTGTTCTTGCTTGTGAAGATTAGTCAGAAAGAGTTGTTTTCTGTGTCAAGATATCAGAAGAGCTGAGGCTAAAATAAAAGCTAGTAATGATGTGGATTTCTTTGAAAAAAATATCAGGAAGAGTTTTAGTATTTCTTTGTAAAGATATCAGAAGTTATTTTCTTTGCGAACATATCAGAAAAGTTGTTTACTTTGTGAAGATATCAGGAAAGTTGTTATCCTTGTGAAGTCATTAGAAGAGCTGTTTTATTTCTTGCAGATACTTTTTGCAGAAAAGTTGTTTTCTTTGTGAAGATATCAGAAAAGCTGCTTCTTTGTGAATATATCAGAAGAGTAGTTTTGTTTATGAAAATATTAGAAAAGTGGACTTCTTTTTGAAGATAAAAGAGGAGTTGTTTTTTATGAAGATATCAGAAGAGTTTTTCTTTATAAAGAAATCAGGAAAGGTATTTTCTTTGTAAATATATCAGAAGTTTTTTTCTTTGTGAAGATATCGGAAGAGTTGCTTTCTTTGTAAATATATCAGAATAGCTGTTTTTTGTGAAGCTATCAGAGGGGTTGTTCTCTTTTTGAAGATATCAGAAGAGTTATTTTCTTTGTGAAGATGTTAGAAGAAGAATTTTCAATGCGAAGATATCAGAAGAGTTGTTTTCTTTGTGAAGATATCAGAAGAGTTGTTTTATTTGTAAAGATATCAGAAGAGATGTTTTTATGAAACTATTAAAAGAGTGGAGATCTTTGTAAAAATATCATAAGAGTTGTTTTTTTGTGAAAAGTTTTTTTTCCTTTTGAAGATATCAGAAAAGTTGTTTAATTTGTAAAAATATCAGAAGAGTTTTCCTTTGTGATGATATCAGAAGAGTTGTATTTTTGCGAAGAAATCAGAAGAGTTGTTCTCTTTGTGAAGATATCAGAAGAGTTATTTTCTTTGTGAAGATATCAGAATAGTTGTTTCTTTGAGAAGATATCAGAAGAGTTGCATTCTTTGTAAAGATATCAGAAGTTATTTTCTGTGTGAAGATAACAGAAGAGTTGTTTTCTTTGTGAAGATATCAGAAGAGTTGTTTCCTTTATGAAGATATCAGAAGAGCTGTTTTCTCTGTGAAAATATCAGAAGAGTTGTTTTCTCTGTGAAGATATCAGAAGAATTGTTTCTTTGTGAAGATATCAGAAGAGTTGCTTTTTGTGAAGATATCAGAAGAGTTATTTTCTTCGTGAAGATAACAGAAGAGTTGTTTCTTTGTGAAGATATCAGAAGAGTCGCTTTCTTTGTGAAGATATCAGAAGTCATTTTCTTTGCGAAGATAACAGAAGAGTCGTTTTCTTTGTGAAGATATCAAAAGAGTCGCTTTCTTTGTGAAGATATCAGAAGTCATTTTCTTTGCGAAGATAACAGAAGAGTCGTTTTCTTTGTGAAGATATCAGAAGAGTTGTTTTCTTTGTGAAAATATCAGTAGAGTTCCTCTATTTAGATATCAGAATAGTTGTGCTTGTGATTATATCAGAAGAGTTGTTTTCTTTGTAAGATTCAATAAAATGAAAAATTTGTGAGACGAAAACATCACATTGCACTTTTTAAGAATATATTAACCAATGGAACCCATTGTTAATATTAAATCAAATCTCCAGACAAGAGAGCAGTTTTTAGTTATAAATTTTTTAAACTTTGTATTACTTATTTAAAACTTGAAACGTCTTTCCGAAATTTTTTTTTTTTTTTGAGTTATAACGTACTTGCAGCAAATGAGCGATCTACGTGAAATATCATATATCACAAATAGAATTGCAAAGCTGGTAATTTTTATTTTTACCTGCTCCAATTCCGGCTAAACTCCGACTCCGGCTAAATCATTTTAAAGTAATACTTTTCCGGGATCGGTTCCGGCTTCGAACAAATTTATTTTATAGTAATAATTTTTTTTCAGCCGGCACCGACTCCTTCTCCGGCTCCAACAAAAACATTTTCTAGTTTCCGATACTGCAAAATTCTTTTGCCCACATCTGGCACCGCAGCTCTGAGTATATTATTGTACCCATTATGAATGAAGTTGTTATGTGAGTGTTACTGTCTTCCTTATTTAATGAAGCGGCGTAGCAAGTAACTTAGGGAGGTGTAAAGATACCTTGTGATCAGCAACTTCAAAATACTTTAACTCCTTGCATAGCTAGCGAGGGATAAACAATGATAGCAATGTCCATCTGGCTTTGAACGGAGCTCAAAGACGATACCCGAAAGTGATGTAATTTTTGTAGCATATATATTTATATTATAGTAAGTAGTATATATATATAGATATATATGATATATAATATAATATATATATATATAATATAATATATATTTTATATATTTATATTATATATATATAGTATTATATCTGTGTTAGGGGGTTGGGCTAGTATATGTATATTGTTGTGTATGTGTTTGTGTTGTGTGAATGTGTTGTGTGTGGATAATCTCTAGGGGTCGTATAATATAATGTAAATTTCATAATTTAATAACTATTGCAAACGGAGAAGGTTTTAAAGTAAACCACAGTTAAGAGTTAGGAAGAGAATAGTACCTTTTAATATTAAGCTCAAACAAAGGCGTAGTCAACCTTATTTATATTATTATAAATATTATATATATATTATTATATTATATATATATTATATATATATATTATAATATCTATATAATAAATATATATAATATATATATATATATTTGATATATATGTATATATAGTATATAATATATATATATATATATATAATATAATTATATATATATAGTATTATATATAGTATATATATTATATATATATATAATATTTATATAAAAAGTATATATATATAGAAAAATATACTACTATATACTTAAATATAATATTATATATTATATATATAGTATTTATTATATATTTAATTATAAGTATGTATATAATATATTTTATATACAATAAGTATATATATATTATTATATAATTATTATATATATATATATATTTTAATTACTTAATGATTTATATATATAAATAATTATATATATATATAAGTATATATATATATATATATATTATATATATATATATATATATATATATATATACTATTATATCATATAATTAATATATATATATAATTATATAATATGATTATATTATATTAATAATTAATATTATATAATTATATAAATATATATATATTATATATTTAAAGTACACAAATTTTGCCAAAGCATTATGCCGCATGAATATCTCGAAAACTACGAAAAGTACGAATTTTACGAAAACTAATAACTAATTTGGGAATCAGCGTATGAAAATTTGTATTATGAATTAAATGTGGATTTTTTTCTAGGCTTGAGCGTACGGTGGCTAATGAGGGGGAATGAAAAGTCACCCCTATTTAACGGAACCGAGAGATCTGAATCACTTTGCATCTGTTGCGGATTTTAACCACGGAGGTATTATTCGCTTTTAGGTTAAAAAAAAAAAATATAAGATTTTATAAAAAAAATAAAATTAAATAAGATTTAATATTTTCCATTAAACAATTTTATCATACCGCACTGGATTTTCAAAATATGTTATATTTAGCAGTTTATCACTTGTATTACTATGCGTAGTTTCAGAGATAATAAAAAAAAAAAACTACATTATTCTTAAAATTTTATCAATACGCTGATTCCAAAAATATAGTTTGTTCGTTTTCCTTAGAGTACCTATTTACGTGTATGTATTTTATCGAGATATTTCATGCTATTAACTTTTGGTAGTTATTATTATCAGGTACTTTATTATGATAAAAGTACGGAACACACACTTGAGACATTATGGGGTAATTATAAAGTTGCCGACATAGACATCACCAAGGTTAGCGGATAAATTGAGGTGCGTAGTTAAGCTAGTAAGCGGTAATCGGTGGGTAGAGCGCTACTATTTCGGTGAGTATGGCGGTTTCTATGGCACGCAAATATCCAGTTAAATCCTACCGGGGAGAGAGGCTGGGCGATATGAGAATATAAATATTATATATAGAGGTTATCTGATGTATCGGTATAACAAACAGACATTTTGTTGCAGTGAGGGCGTTAGGCAATGAGCCTTATACCTGTCGTTGCAGGTGCGGTGCGCAAAGATTCCATGGCATGGCATATCTCCTATGACCCAGATAGTAGGCATTCAATTTGTAAAATATGTTATAATACTTATGAAAAAATGTATTTTTTTTTTTTTTTATATCATATTCAATTTTTTTCTTATACACTAGGTATAACAATCCGTAAGGTCCACCGGACATGTATGAACGCCTATTCCGCGATAAATGGAGAGGATTAGGCAAATAATATAAAACGAACAAAAATTCATTTAAATATATTAAAGTAACGTATAACAATGAAATGGCTCTCCATACTCAATTAGACATATATCTTAAGTCTAGTCAGATATTGAATATATAACTACAGATACCGTGTAATAAAATATTTTATTAAAATGAGAGAGAGTAAATAATTATATTTTGACAAGCAAGGGAAATACACACATTGAGTATTAATAATGTTATTATGATAGTATATAATATTGCGTTAATTTTAATATCAGATATATATTTAAAAATAAGCGTTTTAAAGAGCAGGTTTGAATCATACGTAGAAGCGTGGCGAGATAAATAATGGTGTACTTAACTCTTTCCTCGAGTATCCATATCTAATATATCGTTTATCCCCAAGTAATAAACTTAACCTAACCTTAATCCCTCGAGAGCACGTATGCCTTGACACCAATAGAATATATAACCTAACTCAGACTTGAAGTACCCTTATAACTTAATAACCATAACACTGAAGTAACTAATTTCTATAAATATCTGAATCCCCAGATATCTGATAGATCCGACATAAATGAGGACTCCGAAAGTGCTATAGTAAGCGTAAGACATATGTGACGTAACGGTTTCGACTATATCCTGTATAACCTAAGATTCGAACAAGTAATCAGTATTTTCTGACAGCAATTATTTGCGAACTCCAAATATAAGAGATAATCTCAAAATTCAATCGAGGTCATGTAAAGAATTAAAGATTTATATACTGCTCTATCAGGATTGATTATCAGATTCTATATAATATATATCATAAATAATATATATTTAAATGCAATAAATTATTTGAAATTTTGGTATATAAAATAAAATGAATCATCGTTAGAAGAAATAGTATGTGTAACTATGTCTACTAAGTAATAATGAAACTAAAGTTATAAATCAAATTATTATATATATTATAAAATACTTAATTATTACCTTAAATAAGAAATTATAATAATAATATGTATTTTAATATTATGTATTAAATAACTGGTCATTCAGTTGTATCGATTTACCGATTAATCGCTATTAAATATCGATATTCACTTGAAATTTTTCAAGATTTAAAAATATTCGATATAATTATTAAACATATATATTAGTATTATATATGTAATAGATATAGATTATAATAGTATAATTATATATATATTATATATATAAAAATTTATAATACTATATTATATATATTATATATTATAATTATAATAGTGTATTAGTAATAATATATTAATAATATGTATATTATTATAGATAATAGTAGTAGAGTGGTATTACCTATAGTACTCACACTCAAATATCTATATTCGTCCCACTTTTAGGAAATACGACTCGAGTTTCCTTTATTTATCAGCGTTAGACTGTAAATAAGGACACCGTGTTTATATTTATAAGATAAGTTTAAATGATGGTGATAATTTTATTCTGATGTGACTATTTTAGCTTAAATGCAATATTTAGTTTACAATTATTTCTAGTAATGACTGTTATTAGCTATGATGTCATTAATTATGAATTTTTTTTCTTATACATAAATTATGTTAATTATGTTAATAGAATTATTGACTCTTGAGAACCTCGATTATTGCTTCCTTTGTTCCTTCACAACATGAAAATAATGTAGGACTTTGTAATTCTATCACTGCTACGTCCGACTCCGACTCCGTGACTTTGAGGTGGCACCTTATCTTAATAAAATTTCCGAAACATACCGACTACCCAGGGACATATCTCGACTCCGGGGACTAACAACGTAGAACCCACTGTGTGTGCGACTTCTTCTCGAGCTCCGCACTCGAAGTCTAGTGCCGTGTGGCGGTGATTGTTTACAGCCATCACTTGAGCCTTACTAGTGTAGTTTGACAGTTTTCAGCTATAGGTTAGAAATAGCAATGATCAATAATTCAAAAATTTACATTATTAAAATAATATATATTGCCAATATATTTATCATTATTATAAATGCTGTTATAATAATTGGAGAGAAAGACTATTTAGGAAATACAATAAAAAAATAATATATTAATTAATTTATTTAACATATTTATATAATAGATTATATTTGTTGAAGTAATACTTACTGAAATTCCAGCCACATCTGTATTCTGGAATTATCTTATTTCTGTTCATGCAGCGTATATATTTCCTTAATTATTCGCAGGTGATATTAGAGCCGTTAGTGTTAGATCTATATGATAGGGTTGGATTCACTCGGAAGATTGGCGTATAAGATACAGTTGGTACTTTGCGAGTATGGTTCACGAAAATGTTTGGAGTGAGAGTTTAAAACATGCCTCAAACATTCGATGATTCGTAACGATGTGTTTAGTACACAGTTCCCCGGAGAAGTATGATTTGCCACGCCAATATATTGAGGGGAACGCGTCCTCACCGCAAAGAATCTCTCTAATGTTTCTACTATGACACAAGATTCCACTGAGGAAAGGTTTTGTTCGGATTGAATTTAGCTTGATATCCCTGTTAGTAGCTCAGCAAATGGCCGTAAGAATTCGAAGTGATGCCACGATGTAATTCTCAGGATAATGCACTGTAGTGGTATAGTCATCCGGAGAAATCGAGAGGTGCAGATTGCTCCGCACCGTGTCGTGGAGCACTGCGACGTGTGCTCAGTATTGTGTTTAATATTGAAGGAATTGTATCTAGTAATAAAAAGCTATAACAAATGTTAGGAAGTTTGTTTGCCTTTAATCATTAGGAAGATTTATCAATAAATCTTGATAATATTAATTTAGTCATATATATAGTAAAATAACAAAGATCTAAGGTTGAACTAGAGGAGGAGAGGAGAGAAGAGAGAAGAAGAGGAGAGTCTATTCCGAATGTTAAAGTATATATCCGTTATAATGATCAGACCAGTATCATCTTATAACAATCACTATGTAGCTCCAGTGAAAAGGTTATATGTACCACACTACATGAGTCTATTACATTTATTTACTTGTTTCCACATTTTATTTATATAGTCTAATTTCCGGATGGTCAGTTGGCCCTGATTATATATTTAGTATATTAAAAGTAAAGTGCGGATTTTGCTCCATATGAAATGATTACGATCATTGAATATAGGAACATATGTCATTAGGTGAAATTCTAATTCTTTTATAGAAGTGAGGGTCTTCTACGAAAGATCATCCATATCATCCGGGGATCGAAAAGATAATTTATTTTATGTCACAGTGACCATCTAAGGAATGAAAATACATAGCAAGACTATTTTATACCAGGAGATGTAATTAAATTAATAAAGTAGAAGAATTATATACAGAGAGCATAGAATGGTTATACAAGAAATACTCGCATATTATCTTCTTTTTATTGTAAATACTTACATCATAAAACGTAAGAGTGTTATCCACTCTGATATTTAGACGCACAGGACTTCTTCAATAAATTTGAATGTTTCCCTTAATACTAGATTAAAACAGAATCGAATTTATTATCCATGGCATTACACACGCAGCTCTCCTATCATATACTCCATATCTGTGCGACAATTAATATTTTTCGATGTATCTTAAAATTAATGAGGATTTAATAGAAAATAACCAATTACTTGGTATTCTTACGATTAAATATGTAATGATAAAGCGCAGATCAGATCTTAACATAGTCGTTCCATATAAAAATATGTTTTACACTTTAGACAGAGACCCATGGTTATTATTTCTATTAAACGATGTTATATAAGTTCAAAATTAGACCACATAATACTAGCCATAAATTTCACCAGAGGTAAGAACTATTCTACAAAACTAGATTGCCCACCGTCAACACATTTGAATTTTCCTAAATTTCTTTTCTATAAATGTCTGATATCTCAAGTTATTCATATTTGTATAGTCAATTGATATAAATAACTTTTACTTTCGAGAATCAATTGATCTATCTATGGATATAAAAAGTATGTAGTGCATATTGGTTTGATGGTCAACTAATAGTTGACATTATAAGTAATTGCTAATGTTCCGGATCAAAGGTGGGTTGTCTATACGATTCTTTTATAATGCTAACGTAAATCGTTGAGTGCATTAGTTTTAACCACACACATCTAAGCTCCACTTGAATATAAGCAGTATATATTACATGTATTACCATCGCCATTTCAACCATCTAATTTCCTAAGGCGACGCACAAAAAGGTCAGATGTCATCAAGTCTATTCGGTAATTCTTAAATAAATTTACTATTTATTTAAGTAATTCTATTTGATGATTATTCAAATATCTGGAGACTAAAGGGAGAGTATTAAATAGTTTCCAGCGAGAGATATGTTTTACTTTAACATTATGGTACAACGGTTAGAACAATAATATACATTCGAGATCGAGTAAAAATATTGGCAAGTCATATCATAAAACATCTATCCATGAATCCCATATAAGATCCGCTGAATTAACATTCGCAGGGGGTAAACACTCTAAAGAAGAATTTTAAGGCTCTTTCCCGATGCTCAATATTCTAAAGTCTTTGATTAATTTATTTCATTAGTAATCTATGTTTGTATCTAAGTTTGAGGATCTTCCACAATTCTCGACAATAATACGAAGGTTTTATCAGGACATTGTGATTACTATATGAATAATTCAATTAAACTAAAGTAATTGTCAACATTTACTACATTTGTATATACAAATGATCAAGTTACATTATATATCAAGAATAAACTAACACCTGCCCTCAGGACGAAAACAAGAGGTATTTCACACCACCATATAAATAAAATTTGGGTCTTACTTAGCAGTCTATCTGAACTATGAATTATAATTGCATTGTCAATTGGCGTACTATATATTTCCCTACCACAAGCCGTTTAAACAAGGAATTATAATCTGTGTTTACAGATTAAGAGATACTTATATTATTTTGCTCACTACTGTAACATTATCAAGTACACTAGTATATAACAACACACAATTCCACACTTACATATGAAGAATAAGCTTAACTTTATTATGCACGTTACTTCATTATTTTGTAGTCTAATCGAATGATGAAACTCTAATCTTCTCAACAATGGTAATGTTAAACTATTCTAAAGACTACGAGGTTAATAAATTGAATAATAATAACTCAATAATAATAATCTATTTATCTTTCTCTCTTTGTTAAAATTATTAACTCATTGAAAACGTCATATAGAACGAGTGTTATAGAATGGATTCTGCTAATATCAGAGTATACTATCACAAATAGTATTTTTATAACATTTATATAAAGCGAGAACAACCACAAAGTCTAACTGCACACAGTTCCATGATAAGTTTAAAACTTATTTACCAACTCGTATATACATTAGCATATTGTTTATGACATTATGTACGTATCTCTATTGAATATCAACAGAAGAGAACTTAATCGAAAATAAATTATGGGAATTGGGCTGAATTAAGTTTTAATTGACAAATCTCCAAGAGTCATAGTGGAAGAACGCATTGGCAATATGCAATCGCCACATAATGGTGCTTTATGGTCTTGCGTATAAAAGAATAATCTATATAACATGAAGAACGTATTACAACACAACACATTAGGTCATTCACCCACTTCATTCTAAACAGATTCCGGGAATAGCAGAACAAATCTTTGGAGAAGAAGGTGCTTTTGATATAATATACGATAAAAAGAGGAGAATAACAATATAACAAAAAATAAAAAATAAACAAAATAACAAACATAAACAATCGTTCGAATCATATTCTACACCAGTGCAGTATATATCATCAGAGTTCATAGATGTTACATTAGTCCTATCACACGCGACTTAAAGAGTCTAATAAATGAACATAATCATATAAGTCTGATTAATTTCTAACATCAACAACACTCTTAAAATCGTGCATATTAAAAACAAATAATGTTACTATTCTACACCAGCTTTATGCAATAGACCAAGTAGGATACATTGTACACAGAAGTAATTTACATACACATATTATTCTCTTGTATTTCATTATTAAGAACAGTAAAAGAAATATTATTGATCAATTATCCATACCATCGCGAATGAGCTGGTGGGTAATATCCATACATAAAACCAACTGTTTTTCTTATCCAAGACACACTGAAACAATAAAAATATAAAATTTTAGGGTAAAATTTTATTTTTATAAGATATAGGAAGTCCTTCTTAATTTTAACTAAATATAAATATCGAGCCAGCAGTAATATTCGTAGAGATATTAGTTTTGATTATTCAGTGATTTTTTTACGAAAACGATAAGAGCGAATAGACACGATCAGTGTCAGACAGCGCTATACCTTTATGAAGTGCTACAACATCCACAACGCGATAGACAATCCCTCTCCCACAACCTTACCGCGAAACTCTTCCTAGGTACCAATTCTGTATTGAGAGTACCTATTTCATTGGATATATCTTCCTATGCAGCACCGCGTTCATACTGACACTTGTACTTTTACGATTCTTTAAAGCCGATAAAAATATTAATTCACGCACAAACAAACAGAAATAGAGCGAGAGGTAGGTTTTTTCTCGTTGTTGGAAAGGATGAGTAATGCACTTGAGTTATATCACATATTCCATAAACCATTCACGCCCTTTAAGATCTTAAATCTGGTATACTTCCAATGCGACAGTTAACTACCACGATTCACTATATTAGACATCATTATATTATATCTGATACATAATAACGGTTTTTCTATATTTACAAAATTTGTAATCTTATTAGAGAATATAATTACCTAACCACATTCTATCCAGATAACACCAACAAACAAGACAGCTATCCAATTGTGTTGGTAAAAAGAAAAAGTGACCTTTTATGAGAATCGCGTTCGTTTATGCACGAAATTCGTGCTAAAACTGGCAACATATTCTTGAGTGCGCAGTCAGCACGATAAACTAGCTCACACCATACAATTTCTCGCAAATAAAATTCAAACAAACAGTAAGGATCTTAGCATTATGTGAAGGCGAGCAGAATATCGTGAAACCGCACATTCCACAAATTCAACTTAATTATTGTATCTAAGCTTCTACATACTCGTCTCACCTCGAGAATAAATATTGAAATCTTCTAAATGGAATAATAAAATATTTTATGGGGCATAGATTTTTTATCGAGTCGAGCTCATGAAGTTTATGTTTATACTCTTGATTCTATGGCCTTTACGTGAAGAAGAGAAACACTTTGGACATCAGTGGTGCATTTTAAATAATCAATTCTTGACAACCATACTATCCATGACTAGTTAATAGGTGATTCTGGAGAATTTATTGTATATCATTAAATTATTTGAGGAGTATATCATGAACACTCATGGCGGGGGACACTTATAGCTGAATACATTAACAAAATTTTATTTTACATTATAAAAGATTCACACAATTAAAATTATATTAAGTAGATTGCAAGAATAAAATTAAAGGAAAAATTTAATTGTGAGCATCATGTTATCTTTTCAGGCACCTACTCCTTAAGACTTAAGACAAATCATTAACATTAGCGTCGAGCATAATTTAATCATTTATATCGAATTCATAACAAAGTTTCAGCCACATTCAATTAGAATACTACCTGCAAACAAATTTAAAGAGTAAACTAGCAATGCATACAAAACTAACCTAGTCATAACTTTGTCCAAGCTATCTGCCCCTCAAGCGAATTTTCCATAACCACTGTTAATCCCTTTTACTTTTAAAATCCTTTAGCACACACTGAGGATCTATCTTATTGGTATACACATATAGCAAACATTCAACATACACACCACACCCAAAATATATATTCAATTTTTACAACGGATCCTTGAGAAGTATCATGATTAAACTGGAAACAAATTGCAAGCGAACATTTTTTATCACATGATAGTTAACATAAAAAATATAATGAGAAAAACTAAACTAAATAATTTAATAACCTAACCAAGTCAATTTGTAATAGTTTCATGATTTATTTGTGAAAGAGCACAACGAATACACCCATTTCTCCAAACAAGAGTACATAAGGTACAAATATGAACATTACTAGCCATCAATTAATATCCCGCCCATCGCCTTACCAACACAATCAATTTACTTGATGAAACTTTTAAGATCGACATCCACGCAATTCGAACCTATGATTATATGCTTATGATTCTATTCGGATTCATGGTCAATATTTCGGATATCAAGTTACGACTAAACATACAAAATATATAGTTTTTGGGGTAACTAACTGTCGAATATATGCTAACTTTGGAACAAAGTTTTTACATTAATAAAAGCTAACATAACCATAACCCTAACTAAGAATATAATGTAACAACAAACCTAACCTAACAACTACGAATAAACTACTAACATTAACAAAATTCTATACTTTATCAACACTAAAGTACCTAGCATATCGTACAAAACGTAAACCTACATTTTCAACATAACTCTAGCATACCCTCATTGTTATATTGTTACATAGCCACCTCGTACTATTGGATGGTTAACGATCCGCGCATTACGATAAAGACATTTCGTTAAACATAAGCACAAAAAAGTTCTTTATATAAAATAACCAGCGAATTTATGCTAACATAACAGATGTTTTCGAACATAATAAAGCTAACATATCGTTACATGAACTAAAGAAAATAATGTATCACAACTGACAAACCTTACAACACAACGTACGCTACTAAAAACAGTTTTAACAATAACAAAGTTCCTACACTTAACACCAGTAAAGTATAGCATTGCATACAAAACGTAACCTGTTTCCTTACTTTTCCAAGCGATATCTCTAACATAATTAAACGTTATTTACAGTTGTTACACAGTAAATATAACAAAAAAATTGTATCAATAACCATGTCTAAATTACATACAGACCACCGAATAACTATAAACATTACAAATTTTATCCAAACATACATAAAAATAAGTTCTTTTGAATAAAATATCATATTCAGAATTCTTATGAGATTATCTGATTCTTACAGCAAGAAATCATAAATCAGTCAAGACAAACCGTCTACCCCTCCCACGTACCCTCCATCATGACCTTTGATCTATTGATCTATTATGTTGATTCATGTCATATTTTCGAGTATCATTTCGACTAAACTAACACAAAGAAAAGTTTTTTAAAAACTGGACAACGAATATAATGCTAGCGTAAAAAAAAGTTTTACATTAATACTTGTACATAACTAAAACCTGAACTAGAATATAAATGTACAACGACAAATCTAACAACCCCATACGTACGAATAAACTACTAAACATTAACAAACTTCCGCACTTCACAACAGACAGTAATGTACCTAACACTTCGTACATAAACGCGAACCCTATTCCCACTTTTTTCAAGCATTGATCTAACATATCAATGTTAATTTTACATTAATATCGTAATATTTTTAAGAAAAATTTAGCATAACCCCGATCTAAGCAGCATACGAAAACGAATACAATGCTAACTTACCAAAATTGTCTACTCAACGGAGCACTATTTTAAACATAAATTCATCGCATAACTGTATAAATATCATATCCCCAGCGAAGACAAACAGTTTTTAACCAAACAGCTATAAAAAAGTGTCACTTCGTCCTTCGAGTTATAAACATCATTTTGATACTATAAAATAAACGTTAGACATTACAAAATTCCGAGCAACCTTAGACAATTTACTTCCAACAAAATACTATAACCTACGGCTCTACGATTTCTAACCATCAGCGCAGTTAACGACAGTAAATATTCTTACAAAACTCAACCATTTCTCTAACAAAATCAGTGTTATTTTCACACAGTCCACAGTAATATTAACATATACGTATCCTAACTTATCGATAAACAGGCTCATGTAACCAATGAGTATCTAAAACAACACATCAGCTCCCGAGAGAATACCCAAGGGGATGCGCCCCATGAAAGAGTGTGAATCTGAAGGGTGGGACATCCCCGATAGGGGTGTTAAGCGGTTTTGGGCCCTCAGCCCGAAAAAGGCTGAGGCCTAGCCTCCTCCTTCGAGGGTGGGAGGGGTTTTGACTGTTTGTTTGACTGATTTACTGATTACGCTTTATAAATCAGTGTAAACTATTACAATTAAACTTATTGATTATTTTATTCAAAGAACTATTTTTATGTATGTTTGGGATAAAACTTTGTTATGTTTACAGTTATTCGTTGGTTTGTATGATAATTAGACAAGGTTATGTAAATTTTTTGTTAATATATTAACTAGGCTTAGACATTTAATTCAATTGTTAGAGAAGCTTGGAAAAGTTAGGAATAGGTTACGTTTGTATGCAATGCTAGTTACTTACTGTTGTTGTTAAGTGTGAATCTTTGTTAATGTTTATACTTTTATTATTACTTTTATTTGTTTAAGATGAGTTGTACATTATTTTCTTAGTTCATGTATGAGGCTATGTAGCTTTAGTTTAATGTGATAAACCATTGTGTATGTAGGCATAAATCGCTGTGTTAGTTATTTAAGATCTCATTTTTGTGCTATGTTTATCTCGTAATTGATTATCTCGGCTTAATGCTATAATCCAATCAAATGCAGCTCTTACTGTAAAATTATATCAACTTCATATGTCTAGATTTATGCCTTGAAAAAGTGGTGAATGGGTTTTTATCGTTTTGTAAGCTTATGCTAGGTTATCTTTATTGTTTGTTAAGTATGAGAACTTTGTTAATGTTAGTATTATTCTGTAGCTTATTGGTTGTTATATAGTTATAGTATACATTATATTCTTGAGTCAGGTTATGTTATTGTTAGCTTTATTAATTGTAAGAAACGGTTGGTTACGTTTAAGCAATATATGTCAGACAGTTAGTATACAATAAACTTATTTTGTTTATGTGTATCAAATGAAATCGAAATTATGTACATGAATCAATATGATCAATAGATTAAAAGGTCTAGTGGGAGGGTGGGTGAAGGGTATGGTTTGAATTTTACTGATTTACTTGATTACCGCTTAAAATCCTGTTAAACTATACATTTACTGTGCTATTTTATTAAAAGAACTTATTTTTATGTTATATGTTTGATAAAAATGCTTTGTTATGTGTTACAGTTAAATTTCTTGAGCCAATCATTTGAATACATGGTAGATAAATGTTTGTTTAAATATTCTACTGGTCATATTAATAATTAACGGTTAATATTTACATGATGTGCTGGAAAAGTAGGAAATGGTACGTTTTTGTAATGCATTGTCTAGTTACTTTTACTGGTGTTAAGGTGAACTTTGTAAGTTTAACTGTTTATAGTGGCGAAGTTGTTGTTAATTTGTAGTTGTAGCATTTGTCTTAGTCATATGATGCTATGTTAGCTTATGAATGTAGAAAACATTGTTATTAGCAATAAGTTCGCTGTAGTAGTATAGAAGAACTCATTTGTGCAATTTTATACAAAATGATACGCGTATGCGACGTAAATCAATTAGTTAATGTAAAATAACAAGATATCCTTAGATGTTATGTCTTTGAAAAAGTGCTGGATGGGTTACGGTTTGTACCTATGCAGTACTTTACTGTGGAGTTAAGTATGAACTTTGTTAATGTTAGTAGTTATTCGCACGTATGGCTTTAGGTTAATCGTGTACATTATATTCTTAAGTTCAGGTTATGATATTTGCTGTTGTTTATAATGAAACTTTGTTAACGTTAGCAGATTATTCGATATTTAATTCAAAAAACTTATTTTTTGTGTTATGTTTAGTCGAATATGATAATCGAAATATGACAAAAATTAAACGTATCAATTAGATTAAACAGTCCTGTGGGAGGGTGGGGAGGGGTTGATTTTTGATTTTATGATTAACTGATTTACTGCTTAAAATCTGTAACTTATTTTACAATTTAACTGTGTAATATTTTATTTGAAGAACCTATTTTTATCTGATTTTGATAAAACTTTGTTATGTTACAGTTGGTTGGTAAAACTTGTATAGTTTCCAACTATTTGGGTTAACTTCCTCGTATTGTCGCGTTCTTGAATAAGTGTTTTAATTGACAGCTGTTTATTCGTCTGTTGTTGTGTGTTAAGTATGTTATGTTCATAGTTAAGCTTTACTGAGGGTAAAAACTTTAACTTGTTTGTCTTACACGTTAGGTATATGATGTTAGTCAGTTATGATAAATAATTTTTGGTAAGATATACTATGCTTAATTGGTATAAATTAACATGTCATGTGGAGAATGTTTGATAAAGGTGAATGGACTATGTTTTTTTGTATGTCTTGTTAGTACTTTACTGTTTAAGTGGACCTTTGTGTATGTTAGCAGTTTAATTCTGCTTAAGATGTGGTCAGGTCTGTTATGTAAATTATATTATAGTTCTGGGTAAGCGTATTGCTTTATTAATTGTTAAATTAATATACTGTTAGCATACTTTTGCTGCTCTGTATGATAATTACACCCATTTTTGTTAAATTTTGTTAAATATTACCGTGTTAATGTAAAATTGTAACATTTGTTATTGTTAAAAGACACGTTTGACAGGGGGTTTGGTGGTAAGAGCATGATTGGAATCGTATTGTTTAGGTTGTGTTAGTGTGTGATTGTATTTTGTGGTCTTTTGTCTGGGTGTTACTTTTACTTGTTGTTAGATAGTGATCTTTTGTGAATGTTAACAGTTTATTCTTGTTTAAAGGTGTGTCAGATTTGTCGTTGTGCATTATATTCATAGTCTCAGATGATGCTAAGTAAGCTTTAAATTAATGTGGAAACTTTGTTACGTTCGCATATATTCATTGATCTTTGTAGAAAACTTGAATTTAATGTTATATTTATCCAAGTGATACTTCCCGAAATTATACAAAATAGGACAGCAATCAATAGATCAATAGAATCAAGAGATATCGAGGCAGGTGGGCGGGTGGTGTAGTTTGATTTACTAATACTGATTTAGGTATGTAAAACTTTACAATTTTTAGTAAAAATTTGACCTTAATATCAAATAGATCGATATAGAGTTCAAATTAGAGTCTAATAGATCAATAATCATCGAACTGGATGATGTTGGAGGGTTCTTGGATTGTGGCTGATGACTGATTTAACTGCTTTCAGTGGTATGATAAAACATGACAATTTTAAAAAATTTGAGCCTAATAATAGATCAATAGATCAGAATAGATCAATAGATCAAATAGACCATAGTCAATAGATCATGGATTGGACAGGAGGGTAGGTTGGGTGGCTGATTATTACTGATTTGACGTGCTTGTAGATTGAAAACATGACATTTTTAGTCATAAAAAGTTTGACCTTAATCAATAGATCAATATATACAAAGATTATTTTTAACTGACATGCAATTAGATCTTGACGGACAGGAGTAGGTTGGGCTTTGATTACTGATTACTGCTTTCAGGGTATGTAAAAACGTAAATTTGTAAGTATAAACATAAAAAGAGTAAGAAAATTTATTATTTATTATATATTACTTATTTTTATTTTTATTTTTTCTTGAGATCTAAGTAAATTTCAGTTACCCGAATCTCTACAGGCCCAAAATAACATATATAAGACACCAATATTGTATCAATATTCACAAAATATTTAATAAATATTAACACGGCACCGGAGCCAGCACCGGGCCGATGCCAAACTCCTCTGCCTCTGAGTCAGACTCCTTCTTCATCTCTTTCCCTCCTTATTCATCTTCATTTCCTTCTCTTCATTCTCTCCTATCTCTGTTTTGTACTCTGAGCTCTTTTTTTTTCAGTCCGGACCCCGCCTATTAATGGGGGGTCCTAGACCACACTTACACGGACTTATCAACCACATATGCGAACTCTACGACCTCGATAACCTTATAAGGACACACCAACATTGTTTTATACGAATGTTATTATACTCGTGGCAACCGCAGTGGGCTCCAGCTACCGGTCCTGGAAGCCAACTCCTCAAAGATCCCATACCAAGTCTTTCTAGAAAATCAACTCTGAATCCTCTCACCAAATTACAGTCCAATACGGAACACTTCGATTTTTAAAGGGGTGGGGTCCCCGGGGACCCACGGGACGTAACCTTCGTTCTTACGATCGAGATTACATCCCCATCTAACATCCCGCCAAATTTTAACCCAATACGTATAAACCTAACCCATAGATATGATATCGAACGTCGGGAACCGAAATGCGTAAGAGAAACCGCTTGGCCGAAAATAATAATCAAAAAGAATATATAATAAATAATAAATGATAATAAATAACTTATCCTATTTATAAAAAAAATAATAATTATAATACTTTTTTGGGCCTAATGTATAATAATATTTTAAATAAAAGATGAATTAATAATGAATTAATAATAAGAATAATAATAAAATAATATAATAATTAAAATTAATAATAATAATCAGATAATAATAATAATAATAATAATAATAATAATAATAATAATATATACAGACAGATCAACACTAACCGATGTCTGAACCAAACCGAACCCTGACCAGAGCCGGAGCTTGGAGTCGGAGTCGGAGTCGGCAGTCGGAGTCGGAGTCGAGTTATAGTCGGAGTCGGAGTCTCGGAGTCGGAAGTCGGAGTCGGGAGTCGGAGTGCGTAAAAACCGATCTCTTACAGGGCCCTTCGGAAATCTAATCTTCGATGTAATAATAATAAATAAAATAGATAATAATTAATGTATTGTTATGCGCTATCTCTGGTGCGGCGTAATTAATATACAATTTAGCGAATATATACATGAAAAATCAATTAACTTATCTCATAAACACGTGTCCGACAGTCAGAGCTCGTATTCCAAAAGTTGGCGCTGAGGTGGGGGCATCACTACTATATATATATATTATAATATATAACATATATATATAATATATAAATATATATATATAGTATATATATAATATATAATATAATATATATAGTATAAAAATTTAGTTACATATATATCAGATTATAATCCTTCTAAAATACACAATATCTACATATAATATATATATATATATTAGATATATATATATTATATATATTATATATATGTATATAATATATATAATATAATATTAAAGTTTCGTTATAAGTTATAGTAGTTAGTATGTTTTTCTAACTTTTTTTCATATATTCATTAGTATATGATACTAGCATTAAAATGTGAATATGAAAGAGGAAAGATACGAAAGTAATGAAAATAATAAATATTAATTAATAAAGGAAGGGAAAACGTTCATTTTCCATGGAAAAGAAACCCATTTCAGTGATAAATCGTGAAAGAATTTAAGATAGAGAAAAAAATAATGCTTTGGGGGAAAATTCGTTACTTATTAATTTTTTTTTTCATATATACTGATTCTGTGATAATAACAAAAACATATCATGAACCTGAACTTAGGCCAGTAAACCGCACCTAAACCTGTATGAATTGACGTGCCACTAAGATCAACCTACCACAGATACGGATATAACGATGCATTAAATTTTCGACCTAACCTACATGGAATCATTTGCCGTAACAATGTTTTTCTTTTTTTTTTCTTCTTTTTTCTTTTTTATTTAGCAAGATTTTTGCACTAGAGAAAATATCCCAAGACGTCGCTGTGTCCCGCGCGCTGCCAAACATACAATGCGTAAAAAAGTATATTATTAAATAATTAGTATTTTTGGATTCAAAATTTTTGATCCTGTTTATTCAAACTAAAATTTATTGTTATATGAAAAAAAAAACTGAAAAAAAAAAC
>JABUQX010088751.1:37500-45000 GCA_015478945.1 Trachelipus rathkii
TAATAATACCACATAAAATTGCTACTTAGAGTAGGCCTAAAGAACTACCCACATCAACACCATCAATTTGCTTATAAAATTGCATTAAATAAAAATATTATACCTTTATAGAAGTGCATTATATACTCCTCAAAATTTGATCTATCCAGACCATTAACAGCAGAAGTGTTGTCAAAGAATGAATTAAGAATGATGTCCAGTGTTTCTTTCAAAGGCAAATAAGTAAACAAACTTTCTACGCCAAAACTTGCCATAATATATTTATTATCATTTAGAAGATTTCATATTTCGATGACGAAAGAGAATGAATCTTTAATAGAAATTAGGAATCGCCAACGTTAAACATAGACTGTTTTCGTTTTTGTCATTTGTGCTTACGCTGCTCGATAAGAAATACTTACCCAGTTTTAGCACGAATTTCGTGCATAAACGAACGCGATTTCTCATAAAAGTCACTTTTGCTTACAAACAATTGGAATCAGCTGTTGTGATGGAGAATGTGGTTTTGGAATAAACAGAAATAAAATAACAAATGGTTTATATTACAAATAACTGATCAACTATTGTGATGGAGTTAATCGATTTGGAAGAAATTAGATTTAAAGCTAATTTTATTGAATGAAACATTCATCAATTCAAACGAGCCTACCACGCCGCCATCTTGTTTGTTTATATTTTATCGTAAGAACGTGCTAAATTCGGCGAGCACGGGAAATAGCAACCTTACAGAATTAAGGAAATTCCTTACGTTTGGTGAGCATTTTTCACGATTTTGCGCCAAGTTTGACAAAAAGGAACGCAGCTGCACTCGAGCATTTCTTACGTTTCGTAAACACAAATACAAAAACGATAACGGCTTTATTTAGAAAATTAGAAAAGGGTCCACTAAATAAAATTTACCCTAAATTTATATTTTTTTCGGCTTTAGAACAGGAGATTATGTAGATAAAGAGCATACAGGAAATGTCAAAATTTTCTTCTTAATAATGAAAAAAGGAATATGGAGAATTTAACAAATACTGCATCAAAAGCTGGGAAGAAATATAAAGATATTTTAATAGAAAAAAATCAACTTTAAATTTCATATTTATTAGTCGCATTTTGGCAAGAACTATAAACTATGAACTGCTGAAAAAGATCACGATTTTTTTTTTTTTTTTTTTTTTTTTTTTTTTTTACTTGGCACCACCGCTCACGGGCAGAGCCCTATTCAAGGAGGGGGTGTTGAACGTCTCAAATATTCATCTAAGGCAAATTACGCAAATGAGCACTATACCTGGATTGTCATTAAACTTTGACTTCATAAATCCCATTAAATTTATTTTCAGCTATAGTTCTTTTCGGTTAAGTGAAAGCATGAAAAATTCTCTAGCAAAAGGTTTTAAACTATGGAATGATTCCATTTGAGTTGAATATATATAGATACTTAATACAGTTCGAAAAATTGTTAAAACGTTCAAATGATAAATTTACAAAAGAAAAAGAAAATTAGATTTTTAATGATATATTTCACAATTTTAATCTTAGAAAGTTGGAAAATATTTCTTCTAAAACTAATATTAATAACCTAAAGAAGCTTTCAAAGAAGAATGTTTTGATAGTAACTAGACCTGACAAAATGTTGGTGTTGTTATTCTTGATAAAGTGCATTACATTAGTAGTTGATACTATTAATTTGAAATCATAGAAAATTGTCTAAAACTTATTCATTCAGTGGAAGATAAACTTAACAAATTACTAAGAAAATTAAAAACTTTAGAATAATTGAGCTCGAAACCTAAAATTCTCTTTATTTATCGAATGTTAATTCAGGGATCTTATATGGATTTCCAAAAGTTCGTAATGATTTGCCAAATCGTCCAATTTTATCTTCTATTGGCATAGCAAACTACAAACTCTGAAAATTCTCTCTTTCTATATTTAATAATCAATACTAAAAATAATTTTACTATTAAAGATACATACTACTTTGTCGCCGAAATATTAAATCGTGCAGATGTTAATAAATATATCATGACAAGTTTCGACGTAGAAACTATGCTTACGAACGTACATTAGAACGAAACATTGGACATCATTCTTAATTCACTATTTGCCAACACATCCACTATTTATTATCTAGATAGATCAAGTTTTGAGGAATTATTATACTTTACTACAAAAAATAAACTATTTACATTTATAGAAAAATTTTATAAGAAAATTCATGATGTTGCCATGAATAGTTTTTGAAGTCTACTGTAAGTAGCATATATGTGCTAATTTGAACTTATATCACTTAATGAATGGTCGGCGGAATTAAAACTTTTTTTAAAGAAGATATGTAGATGACTCCTTTTTACTTTTAATCTAGAAACGTAATTGATATTTTTTTTAAATATATTAATTTAAAACATCAAAATATTAATTCCACATTGGATATTGAAGGAGACTCGTTAACATTTCTGGATAATAAAATATATAAGGAAAACATCAAATTTTAAACCTTCGCTTATAGGAAACCAACATTTAGAGGATTAAAAAAGAAATTCAGTTCTTTTATACCACATGCCTGTAAAATCCACTTATTTAAAAGACAACGAAAAAGCATGCAAGATCTCATCTACATAATAAATCTTTCGAATGAATTGGACTTTCTAAAGACGCTATTTCTAAAGAATAGATTCCCAGATTTTATATCATTGACAACATTTTCAGGAATCGACTTTCTTTAAAATTTTAGCAAATATCTTGTACTAAATTAACAGTAAATAATGTAAATCTGTATATGAAATTAACTTTCATGGAAAGAACAAGTTGTAAAATTGAATGCAGAATTAAAGGAATATTAAAATCGAATTGCCTCCCCTCCCCCCTATCAAATTAAGATTTATTTTTTCCAAATAAAAATAAAATTTGAAAACTCTTCAAAGTTAAAGATAAACTTTATTTACTTTTATAGTCATCAGTGATATACAAATACAAGTGCGATGACTGTGATGTTACCTACATAGGAAAGATTACTCGTAGTCTTTCATTTCGCATTGCTGAGCATAAAGGTATTTCATATGCTGTAGAACATTGAAACATTTGCACCATCCTAAATATTCTGCAATCAATTCTCATTGTCTTCACAAAAATCATCCTTTTGAGGATTCAAATATCAAAATTTTGGACTATGAAAGAGAACCTGACCTCCATTCTTTAGAATCCTTATATATTTAACACAACGCTCCAAACCCGAATAAAAATTTACGTTCAGAAAATATTTTAATATTGAAGTAGAACTTTGTCTTTCAGTAGTACTTTTTACTATACAATTTCAAATGTTAATATTCATTTATTTTTTTATTTATTTCATTTACAACTTTTATGCAATTTTTTAAGCATTTTATAATTGTAATTTTTTTGTATTGTTCATTATAATCTAAGTCTTAATAATGGGTAGAAGCTAAAATCACCCGAAACTAGTCGGCAAGAAAATAAAATGTCTAGTTTTATACTGGTTATTTTGGACATTATTAAATTCCACCTCAAGAATAAGAGTACAATCAATTCTATTATATATATATATATATATATATATATATATATGAAGGCGCTATATGTTGGTGGCATATGAGGATACATATTATTGGTTGTTATTTCATACATACTGGTTGCTACATGGGTTAAGTACATATACATGCTACTGCTACATAACGGCAGCTGGTAGCCGTTGCGCAGGCTGGGCTCGCTGGGCTGGGCTGTTGCCAGCAGCGCGCGCAGCAGCGCGGCGCTGGCGCAGCAGCGCGCGCGCGCGGCGCAGCAGCAGCAGCAGCGTTGTCGTCGAGGAAATGGTCGAGGCGGCGGTTATGGCATATGCGCGGCAAATTTGTAGAAACCGTACCAGACCTGCGAGTGGATATAGTCAACCATCTCAATAAGGTTAGCTACAACCTCCTAAGCTCCTGATCACAAACTGGTATAATAATGAAAATTAATTTTAGTATCTTGGGTTAGGGTTGAGTTAGGTTAGATAAGCTAGTTAGGTTAAGTTAGGTTGTGGTAGTTCGCTGGCTTCATAGTGCCTTCACAGGGCCTCTGCTCATATATACAAGGCTGTTGGCAGCAGCAGCAGCAGCAGCAGCAAGGGGAGCAGTGGGCGGGCTGGCATATGCTGGCATATGTTGCTGGCGGGCTGCTAAGGCAGGCAGGCGTGCTGTACATTGCACATATGGCTCATATATATATATATATATATATAGTATATATATATATGTTGTTGGTATAGTTGTTATAAATAAAGCATATATACTAAGTATGCTATATATGTTGTTAGTGAGGCGCGCATATGGTTGTTACATAAGAAGAATAGTATAAGTATATATGCTGGTAATCCATATGTATGATTCCTTTTTGGGATTTCCTGCAAAGCATCTCGAATTAAAGTTCTTTGCAACTTCGATAGGCAGCTTAATTAAGGCAACATACGTGATTCAGCGTATGAAATTTGTAAGGAAAATGGATTTTATATCTCGAAAGCTACGATAGGTACAAGAAGCTAATGCCATTTTTGAAATCAGCGTATGAAATTTTGTATGGAAAATTGAAACTTTTTAATTTTTATTTTTTTATTTATTTTTTTTTTAACTAAAAGAATACCTCCGGGTAAATGCAAAGATGCAAAGAGTCAGGATCTCTCGGTCGGCCAATAGGGGACTTCATCCCCTGTCCCACCGTCGGCTCAAGCCCCTAAAAATCCATTTTCTATTCAAATTTCATACGCTGATTCCAAATATAAAATATTAGTTTTCTTGTACCTCATCGTGTAGTTCTCCGAGATATCATGCGGATGTTTCGGTAGACTATATACATATATTATATATATAGTATACAGCAGAAGAAGATAGTTATGCTGCGCAGCGATTAAGAAAGGCTATATATATACATTATGCTATTTATTAGCTGTTACAAGTTGGCATATGTGCTGTTATTACGTTATACAGCAAAGCAAAGAGCGTTGAGTTGGTTTGCTGCTGCTGGCATGGCTAAGTTGCTATGCCTTTACTACAAGGTTACAAGCATGAAGCAGCGGTAGCAGCTGTTACAGCGTTGTTGGTTATGCTATATGTGTTGCTGCTGGCGCGTATGCTGATACACATGTTACGTCATAAGAGTATATATATACAGCATAGCATATATATATATATATACAGCAGCATATATATATGTTATAGATATATATATATAAGCGTTATATATATATATATAATGTTAAAAACAATCTAATATAGGTGTTTTATAAAAAGGTATCACAGAATCTAAACTGGTTCTTTACTTAATCTTGGTATAAATAATCTTTGAAAATTTAATTATTTTGACCTTTAGGATTATTGAAAACACACAACACACTACACACAAATATACATATATGTATATATAGCAGGTATATATACAGCATATATATATGTTATTTACATAGCGCGTGCAAGGTTGGTTATTATATGTATATATATATATATATATGTAAAAATTATCATTTGGTATCGTCTTTGAGCTCCGTCAAGCCCAGATGGATTGCTATCCATTGTTTATCCCTCGCTAAGCTTGAAGGAGTTTAAGTATTTTGAGTTGCTGTCAAGGCTTCTTTACACCTCCCTAGTTACTTGCTCGCTCGTTCTTAAATGGAAGAAGTAACACTCACATACAACTTCATTCATAATGTACATATATACTCAGAGCTGCGGTGCCAGATGTGGGCAAAAGAATTTTGCAGTATCGGAAACTAGAAAATGTTTTTGTTGGAGCCGGAGAAGGAGTCGGTGCCGGCTGAAAAAAAATTATTACTATAAAATAAATTTGTTCGAAGCCGGAACCGATCCCGGAAAAGTATTACTTTAAAATGATTTAGCCGGAGTCGGAGTTTAGCCGGAATTGGAGCAGGTAAAAATAAAAATTACCAGCTTTGCAATTCTATTTGTGATATATGATATTTCACGTAGATCGCTCATTTGCTGCAAGTACGTTATAACTCAAAAAAAAAAAAAAATTTCGGAAAGACGTTTCAAGTTTTAAATAAGTAATACAAAGTTTAAAAAATTTATAACTAAAAACTGCTCTCTTGTCTGGAGATTTGATTTAATATTAACAATGGGTTCCATTGGTTAATATATTCTTAAAAAGTGCAATGTGATGTTTTCGTCTCACAAATTTTTCATTTTATTGAATCTTACAAAGAAAACAACTCTTCTGATATAATCACAAGCACAACTATTCTGATATCTAAATAGAGGAACTCTACTGATATTTTCACAAAGAAAACAACTCTTCTGATATCTTCACAAAGAAAACGACTCTTCTGTTATCTTCGCAAAGAAAATGACTTCTGATATCTTCACAAAGAAAGCGACTCTTCTGATATCTTCACAAAGAAACAACTCTTCTGTTATCTTCACGAAGAAAATAACTCTTCTGATATCTTCACAAAAAGCAACTCTTATTTTCACAAAGAAAACAACTCTTCTGATATCTTCACAAAGAAAACGACTCTTCTGTTATCTTCGCAAAGAAAATGACTTCTGATATCTTCACAAAGAAAGCGACTCTTCTGATATCTTCACAAAGAAACAACTCTTCTGTTATCTTCACGAAGAAAATAACTCTTCTGATATCTTCACAAAAAGCAACTCTTCTGATATCTTCACAAAGAAACAATTCTTCTGATATCTTCACAGAGAAAACAACTCTTCTGATATTTTCACAGAGAAAACAGCTCTTCTGATATCTTCATAAAGGAAACAACTCTTCTGATATCTTCACAAAGAAAACAACTCTTCTGTTATCTTCACACAGAAAATAACTTCTGATATCTTTACAAAGAATGCAACTCTTCTGATATCTTCTCAAAGAAACAACTATTCTGATATCTTCACAAAGAAAATAACTCTTCTGATATCTTCACAAAGAGAACAACTCTTCTGATTTCTTCGCAAAAATACAACTCTTCTGATATCATCACAAAGGAAAACTCTTCTGATATTTTTACAAATTAAACAACTTTTCTGATATCTTCAAAAGGAAAAAAAACTTTTCACAAAAAAACAACTCTTATGATATTTTTACAAAGATCTCCACTCTTTTAATAGTTTCATAAAAACATCTCTTCTGATATCTTTACAAATAAAACAACTCTTCTGATATCTTCACAAAGAAAACAACTCTTCTGATATCTTCGCATTGAAAATTCTTCTTCTAACATCTTCACAAAGAAAATAACTCTTCTGATATCTTCAAAAAGAGAACAACCCCTCTGATAGCTTCACAAAAAACAGCTATTCTGATATATTTACAAAGAAAGCAACTCTTCCGATATCTTCACAAAGAAAAAAACTTCTGATATATTTACAAAGAAAATACCTTTCCTGATTTCTTTATAAAGAAAAACTCTTCTGATATCTTCATAAAAAACAACTCCTCTTTTATCTTCAAAAAGAAGTCCACTTTTCTAATATTTTCATAAACAAAACTACTCTTCTGATA
>JABUQX010088752.1:0-18269 GCA_015478945.1 Trachelipus rathkii
GTTGTATAGTTCAGTCCCTAAGGTGGGGTGTTTTAACAAACGTTTCATCGTGAAACACACTAACTTTCGCGTTTTCGTGCGCCGCTGTATATATATATATATATATATATATATATATATATATATATATATATATATATATATATTCCACTGCAAAAGCGACTCACTGCACTCGTGCTGCTACTCGTGCTCAACACGAGTTGACATTTTAAAAACGATCTATTTTTGCAAATTTCATATTGTTACGATAATATTCTCTTTTTTTCGAAGTTGGTCAAATAAATGAAGTATTACATAATAAATATATAAGATTATGCAAATTTAAAGAAAAAGGAAAAGAATAGCCGCTATTTAAATACGCTTTTAACATTAAAAAAATAGGACTAATCAGCGTTCCCAAAGCAATTGGCGGATATCATATCTGTAATTTTTTTTTTTTTTAGAGTATAAAATTATTTATAAATACTATATGTTTATAAATGGTATGTTAAAATACTATATAATAATAATAATATTTTTATAACAAAAATATTTAATAAAAAAAATAATAAAATATTACTAAAATACTTTAGAATTATAAAGAAAAAAAAAAAAGAGTACCTTGAAATATTAATAGAAAACGGTTTAGCCTAAATAAAAAAAAATTATTTAATATGACCAACTCAAATATTTAATTTACATATATTTTTATATATATATATATATATATATATATATATATATATATATATATATATATATATATATATATATATATATATATATATACTGCTATATTTACTATATATATATATATATATATATATGCGGTATATATATATATATATCACACTGTATATAACTATATATATATAGAAAGTAAGGAATATATTTATATATATATATATATATATATATATATATATATATATATATATATATATATAACTATATACTATCTTATATATATATATATATATAAAGAGTAAAGGAATATATATAAGTAGATATCTGTAGCACCCTAATATATATATATATATATATATATATATATATATATATATATATATATATATATATATATATATATATATATAAAGTATATATATATATATATATATATATATAAAAAATAGAAATATATATATATATATATATATATATATATATATATATATATATATATATATATGCTATATATATATATATATACTATCTACTCTTATATATATATATATATATATATATGGACAAAGTTATTTAACGCCCACACGGAGAGCAGGGCTGAGATCAAAAATTTTTTTTACAGGTAGCATCTATGATACATAAATAGATATTCTAGGGGGCACAGCGATGGAAATGTTTTTTTTTTTTTTGTTTTCTGTTTTTTTGGTTAGGTTAGGTTAAGGTTATGTTAGGTTTTAAGTTAGGTCAGGTCAGGAAAAAAAAATTTCATTTCGACCCTAAAACTCGAACATCTTTTTATGTATCATAGAGGCTACCTGTGAAAATTTATTTTGATCCAGAGCTCCGTTCTATCTCAATAGGCGTTAAGTAACTTTTCCTATATATATATAAATATATATATATATATATATATATATATATATATATATATATATATATAATCTCTTTTTGTGTTCCAAAATATATATATATATATATAGAGAGAGAGAGAGAGCACGAGTAGCAAAAAGCTTCTGGGTAGCCACTGATATATATATATATATCTGTTTATATATATATATATATATATATATATATATATATATATATATATATATATATATAGCAGCTTTGGCGGCCGCCAAATGCTATCGACATACTGAGAGTTCTAGCGGAGAATACTGTCAGAAGAAGCTAGCTGTATGAAAACACACAGCTAGTTGACTTCAAGCTATCTTACCACCACTTACTGGTTGTGGGTAAATATAAATATATTTTCGCGTGTCTACACCAAAAATTAAATATATATTAGAAATTCACGGCGCATTAGGTACGGAAATATTTAAAATGCTGACACAACCACAACGTGAGCGCCAACACAGTTGTTGTACATAAATGTATAGTATATCTATCCGATTCTTTTAGCTTATTGCAACTATCTTATAATTATAATTGGTGTGACTCTATATTTTAAAATCAGTTATGTACTCTACTTGACTTTTAAATTTTGTACGATTATTATGCATCGCTCGCTGTTGATAGTAGTTAATGCACAATACACAAGTAGTCAAGTACATTTATTTTTATAACAGTTTTATTACCTTTATTTTATATCCAGTTAAAAATAAACAACTAAAATTGGCTACAAACAAAATGTCAAAAATAAAAAAAATGTCGTTTCTATAATAAAATTCAATTAAGTTTTCCAAATTGTGAAAAGTTTATACAAAGTGTTTTGGGAGTCGAAGGAGTCTTTTTTTAACTGGAGCTCCAACTTTCAGGAAATGTCCGACTCCGACTCGAATCCTTACCCCTGAAAATGCTCGACTCCCGGGTCCGACTCCCCATCCCTGATATATATATATATATATATATATATATATATATATATATATATATATATATATATATATATATATATATATATATATATATATATATATATATATATATATATATATATATATATATATATATATATATATATATATATATTTATATATATATTATATATATATACCGGTATATAATTTTATTTTTAATAGCTCTTATTAGGCTTTGATATGAGAGTAGATAATAGGCTATAACATTATTAGGAAATCATTACAATAATTTTATATCACTATATACTATAGAACTTGTATTTGAATAAAATCTTTTTAATACAGCATTTATTAAGATTTTCAATATGAAAAATAAATTTGAAGAATTGATAAAAAAATCTGGTCTAATTATAAGCAACAAAGATTCTAAAGTTAATATTCTAGGTAAGTATTTTGGTAAATTTTCAAAGCCTTTATTTAATTTTTAGTGAGTGGCATATTTAGTTAGCTATTTGTTTTTTTTAAAATTTAAGGTTTAAAATATAAATTTTTTGAAATATGATCATCTATATTAGTAGAACAGATAGCAATTTCTTTTTGATCTAAGGATAGATTATATTATATTCTTCATAGATTTTAAAATAAATTAATCATTGGTAGCTATATTAATTAGGTATTGTCAAAATCTGCAATGTTTCACATCTTCCTCTGTACTTGCAAGTAGTAATTATCATATTTGTGGTTTTAATACCTGAGATACCTAATGACTCCCTGAATAGCATAACTTTGATGAGTTTTGACATGCATTTTAAAGAAAGTGAACATCCCCTTCAAAGTTTTCAAGCTTTCTTTTTATTCATTGCTTCTTTGAAAATGTTTTTATGACACTGTCTTTCGAAAGAAACCTCAAATTTAATAATCATTTCTTCATTTATGTGTTGAATGTCTGGTTGTGTAAATACAGTTAAAGCCACATCATTTTTTACAGCCAATTTTGAAAAGAGTTCTGAAACATTTTTCTAGTCACTGTTACAATAGTTTCATTTGAAAAACCTTTAAAGGGATGCTTGTAATTCAATAGACTTACCAATCTTTGTTTTAATGTAGTTCTAGTTAGAGAAGATTTTTAAAGCAACCCTATCTTTCCCTGAACAACTTCTAAAATTTATTGTAAAGATTTATAGAAGTTGCACAACTTAGTGTGGAATTGGATAATTTTATGGCTATATATATATATATATATATATATATATATATATATATATATATATATATATATATATATATATATATATATATAACTATATATATATATATATATATATATATAAATATATATATATATATATATATACATATATGTATATATATATATATATATATATATATATATATATATATAACCTTATTATATATATATATATATATATATATATATATATATATATATATATATGTATAACATATATTATATATCTATATATATAATATATATATATATACTCTATATATAAAAATGTATATATATATACCTATATAATATATATATATATGTATATAACATATGTATATATATATATATATATACTATTATATATCCATATATATACATATATATATGTATATATATATATATGAGATATATAATAATATATATATATATATATATATATATATATATATATATATAATAACCAATAATATATATATATATATATATATATATATACTTAATAATAAATTATATATATACCTTTATATATATATACTATATATATATCAAGGGTTCACACTTTCTGGAAAGTCAGGGAAGGTCAAGGAAGCGTTTTAAGAAGAATTAGTCAGGAAACGTTTTTAAGATATGCTGAAAGTCAGGAAATTCCTGAAATTCCAAAAAAGTCAGGAAAATTTTAAAATTTCAACAAAACATATGAAAAATGATCCATGGACCAAGTTATATTTTGATATATTTTTTTCACTTGCAGTATAGTATTGTGGAATAAAGAGAAGAAGGAATCAGTGAGTGAGGTCAGTTGAGGAATGACATTCCATAGCATGCTTCTATCCTGTTTCTTTCTATTTTTAGGTTCACTATCACCTACTATTCTTCCTATTCTGTTCATAGAGGTTGTTCCAAATTCATCCTTTTGATTGAAGGTGATTGGTGTATGAATGTGTTTTAGACTGTATAACTTATGACTTAATCTGTTTATATCTTTTCTTTTTAGGGATTTATACTTTTAAGTTTTTTTTTTGAGGTTTGAAGAAGTGATTTTGGATTTTTATGCAGTTGAAGGTATTATTTATTTATAAAATGATTTCAAACAAAAAAACTAACTTAACGACCAGTGGTTGGGCGTCAAACTGAACCTAGTTTGTATCAGGTGTGGTTGGGTAAAGGACCTGATAGTTCAAGGCATACTGTAAAGTAGCAGTAAAAAAGAACTTTGATCTATCTAGCACCAAGCCAAAGTTTCACATTCAAGAATGGAAACTCTTTGAATTTAATCAAAACTCAACAGGACCAACCATCATTGAAAACTTTTTCCGCTATGTGTTCTAATAATACAAATATATTAGTGAAAGTGTGTGCACTTAAAATTATGCCATTCCAACTTCTAATCATACTCAACCGATTGTAAATAACCCTGAGTGTTCTATTAATAAGTAACCAAAATCAGTTTATCAATCGGTTTTCATCTTTTGCACATTGAAGATGATATTTACAGGATCTGAAGTAGTATGGGGTAAAGGTGGTGGATGATAAATATGTAAATATATATTGGAAACATTTAAATTAATGTTTCCAGATAGTGTGATAGAATAGGGCCGATGAAATGTAAATATGTGATTAACTATGGACCTTCTCCCTATATTTCTAGAAACTTAAAAGCACAGCCACACTCTACACTTTAGAAATTTGAAGCTCATTCTACACGAATTAAAATTCAAAAATATTTTTTGGATGGTGATTGTCTTTCTAAGAGACTTGATTAGTTTTTTCTTCTATAGTACCTAGGAATCAATGTTATATGGAATTAAATGGCAAATTATTAAATTACGGACTGATATTTTGAAGAAATGCGACAGTGGAAGGAGGGTTTTCTATAAATTTAGCTATTTTAGTGTAGAATCTGAAGAGCGTGTTCAGATATCTGAAACGGTGGACAGTGCTTGGACATCAGGTGAAAGTATTCAAACCCTTACTAACACTCAATAAATGTTGACAAATGTTAGAGCTGCCCATAGGAGATATGAAGAACATCTCAAAAGAGTCAAAACAGAACCAAGAAAAAGAAGAGAATAAAAAGGTTGAAAAAGAAAATTATTCTTACAGATCTATAAACTTGAGAGCAGAGAAAGATGTCAAAACTGAAAGCTTTGACAGAAGAAGACTATAAATCAAAAATTTCAGATGCTTGAAGAAAAGTTAACCTAATCTCCCCATTTAGAACTTTGTGATCACACAGTGGACGTTAGTCACCTAGTCCGTTAATGTAAGCTTTTTATTTTCCTTTTGTATAAATAAAACTAATTTTTGGAGAATAAAAGGGGGTGCGTTGGATTGTAAAGCAAAAATGAAAAGGCGATGCGATGATGCATAAAATATTTTTAAAAAATTCTTTCTACATGATGATGAAAATATTCTAAGTAGAGAAGGAATTTTCAATAATTTAATCTTCCATGAACTGAGTAAATATAAGGGCTCTGTAATGATTAATAGTTTAGATATTTTTATACGGCAAAAGTAATGAACACGCTGGTCGGGGAGAGAAGAGGTCGGGGAAAGTCTAAGAAATCAATTCACAAAGAAAATTTCAGTGTGGAACCACCAACTATTATTATATACTATATATATATACTTTATATATATATCATATATATAATATATGCTCTCTTATATATATATACTATATCTTTCTCTCTATATATACTTACACTGCATGCATATATACCCTTTCTCTCTCTCTTACTGTAACTATATATATCTGCCTGTGCTCTCCAAGAAGGTCTTCCTAATCCCCTATACCATAGTTTTCATTGCTATGCTATGTTTTATACACCGTATACTTTTAGAAAATATTAATCAATATATATAAATCTACAATTTTTCTAAATGTGCACCGTATATATATATATATATATATATATATATATATATATATATATATATATATATATATATATATATATATATATATATATATATATATATATACAAAAATATAAAAATTTATTGGTAAACAACATATATATAATCTACCACATCCATCAACTCCATAGAAATTAATAACCATGTGAGAAGACTTAAACAATCTCAGATTAACGCTCTTCTGTTATATGGTACAACATGTAAGTGCTACAACAATATAAAAACCGAGAAAGCTAGAATAGTAGTAACAACAAACAGAAGGATTTGTATCACCTAAAAATCTCTTACGTACTTATCAAGAGCATAAGAGGAATAAACATTCACTCTTCAGTTTTCTATCAAACAGTAAAACCCTCTTTCAATAAACAACCTGCATCTGGAGCTTGATTTTTTGATATACATGCTCTTTACCCCATCAACGGTATTACTTCTAGCCACACAAATGCGCATTGAAACATTAACTGGGACAAACTTTTTAGCCAGCATAAAGACCCCACTATAGTATGTAGACAATACCTCCTTTCCTTTTTAAAACTATGCCTTCTCACCTGCCTGAATGCCCATAATATCACACAGGCCAACATTCAGAATTGAAACCATGCAAGTAGAGCTCTCAGTAAATAACAGACTGGTTTCCCACCAAACCTATCAACCACCTACTAACAAGAAAAAATCCTTTATAAAGCCATCTTGGTATGACAGACTGTCAATTTATTGTAAGTACTCAATATATGACCCCCTAGCACCCAGAAGCAAAAAAAAAAAATCACACCAGCAGCACCATATTATTCTATTATATACAACATGCTACTCCTCCCTCGACCCCAGATACTCTCATTATTAAACACATTCATACCCAATTAATTGAAAAAATGAATTTCACCTTGCATATCAGACAACACACATCATGTTTCAGGCACTTCCACCAGAAATAGCTATCTTCTTTCAGAACAAACTTTGAACTCCCAAACACAAAAAGTAATGTTGTCCCATCAGTCTGGACATCATCCTTCCTTCGAGAATAAATGTAAAATTCATTGGTACCCTCCCTACCTTGGGTGTCCCCTTCCAGATCGTAGAGACACAAAAATATATAACTTACTAGACTGCCTACAACAACGGAGCATTAGATCTCACAACTGAGAAGTGATTTCTTTAGAATCTTGGCCTATCCTGCAGTGGTGGCCAGATATCTTATTAAGCCCTTCTTGGAGGGTTGAACTGGGGCAACAGTAGAGGAATATATATATATATATATATATATATATATATATATATATATATATCTCTCTCTCTCTCTTTCATATATATATATATATATATATATACATATATATATATATATATATACCACTATACTACTTTCTGTTTTCTCTCATGCCATGTATTTCTATTCCCTTATATATATACAATATTATATATATATATATAATATATAACTATAATATAATATATATATATATATATATATATATATAATATAATAATAACTATATAATATATATATATATATATATATATGCTATATATATATATATATTTATATATATACTTTATATATATATATATATATATATATACTTATGGTGTGATCAAGCAGTTTTCAAAGAATTACGTTCATCGGTATTGTTGTCTCAAAACCTGAAGGAAACTATATCAAGATTTGTGGAGTGATTTGGAAAAATATCTTGATAATGAGAGAATTTGAAACCGTCTTTACTATTCAGTCCAGGTTTATATTTATTTGTTTGTTTTTTGTTTTTCTGTAAATTGAACAGTTGATATTTTAAGCTTTTGTGTTAAATTAATATGGTCAGTCTTTGTAAAAGTATACTAATTATTTTTCTCAAAATGATAATTTATTTACATTAAAATCTTGCCAAGATCTCATATCTATATTTTAATTTTCTTTAAACTTGAAAAGTCTTTAGATTCTTCCTTTTCCAATTTAATTTTTAATTGAATTACTGTAGAACAAATTTTAAAATTATTACCTTTGAAATAAAATGCCGTTATATATATATACCAAATATATATATATATATATATATATATAACATATATATATATATATATAGCAACTAACTATATATATATACTATATACATATATTATATATTTTGTATATATATATATATATATAACATAACCTTATATATATATATACATATATGCTATATATATATACCAACCTCTAAAACCATGCTCTTTTCTTTTCTGAATGTATGTATGTATGTACGTATCTATACATTTGTGTCATACATATATATACATATATATATATATATATATATATATATATATATATATATATAACCTTATATATATATAACAATAATATATATATATATATATATATATATATAATAAATATCCTGAAATTATTTCGTGGAGGGCAGCAAGATTCATTGGTTAGACTTCTTTTAAATTTTTAGGAAAGGGACTTGTAATCCATATGATTATTGACTGACCTTTTCTCCCAAAATATTCAATGAAAGGTTTGTTTGAACTATGACTAAATTGTGTCTAAAATACCATTAAGTAAATATCCTGCTTTAAACTCCTTTTTCTATTCACACGTTCTAAGGTGAATAAGTTAATTGTCATTGGCTATTTTAAATAATAGTAAACTTTGAGAGACAATAGTAAAACTTAATATAAAAAATTTTTTTTGTATTTACTAAACTTTGTAAAAAGTAATTAAAATTTCAATTTTTTTTATGCTTACTGAACTATTTTTGGTTTTTAATTTAAATTGCAAGACATGCAAACCCCCATGATTTCAAGAATCATTTTATTGAAAACAGTTTGTCCTAATACCGGTAAGGAGGTTTCTCTTTTTTCTTTTTTTTTTCTTTCTGAAATTCAAGGCCAATTAATTTAGGACACGAGAAAATTTTATTTTACTTTGTTTTAAATCGTATATTTAAGTCATATTGATTTATAAATTTTTTTAGAATGGTTAAAAAAAAATTATAATAATAAAGAGTGTATATAAATATTTTATAGAATAAATTAAGATATATCTGAAAACTCTTGGACTAATATATAAGATTATACCGGTATTCTCTTATGTGTTATGAACAAATAAAAATTATTGCAAGGGGCAGGAGGAGAGATATTCCTATAATGTTGAGGAAGAATGTTAACATTTAATGAGTTTATAATGAATCAGTCTTCTCTTTTTAATACTTATTCAATAGTATTGCCCTTTCCCTTAAACGAGGAAAATGCAACTTTGCATACACATATACGGAATGAGAATATAGTGTGTATCTTCATTATTCGAGGTAATTCAAATTTAATTTAATAAGAACCCTATCCAAAAAGAGCAGAAAACAGATAATCAGGAAATACCTTTGATTGATAAGAAGCAAGTATAAAGGATTAATGAAAAACAAACTTTCCCAAGTCATCTTTAAGATTAAGTTTCGTGCGCAACTCTCTTCATTTTGTCATCTGGTATGAGGATTTAATATTTGAAAGACATCCCTTTGCGTAGATTTTTCTTCTCTTGTTACGTGTTTATTCAAAAGTAGAGTGAGTAATTTAAAAAAGGCTTATCCTTCTTTCAATTTATATCGGCTCTTATTTCGGCTTACACTACAATATTCAATGCTCCCTTTTAACCACGAAACAATAACCAAATGATGCATTAGTACATTTTTGTTAAATTAATTACCTACATCGGCGTAACAAGTTCATAATCTTTATTAATCAGTAATCTATTATTGGTATGAGATTTTGTGTATCCTCACTACTCTCGAATCTTTATTCATTCTCTTTAACATAAAACTAGAAAAGAACATAAGAATCCCTCTAATCAAAGTTATTATTCTTATTATTATTATTATTTTATTATTATTATTTATTATTATTTATGATTATTATTAATCCTATTATTATTATTATTTTTGTAAAGCCTTTTTAATTTTTAAAATGAAAATGCTGATTCACATAGATATTTGGTTCCAATGCAGGAATTTGTTTCGAAAATTTTCGTAAAATTCGTTTTAACCACTTTTTTTTTCAAAGCAAATGTAACCTAACAAAATGTGTTATAAATTGAACTTGTTTTTCTTGTTCAATATTTCTGAATATTCGATTTTTTTGTTTTTTTTCTTTTGTTATTTCAGTGATGAATGATATAAAATGGGTGGAATCTTTGTGTCGATAGTTATTGGCGAGAGGTACCTGAGAAATGGTCTTGAGAACCACATACGTCTGCATTCGGTCATCTTAATGAAAAATAATTGATATACTACAGTGGTTCTCTCAGTTCAAGGATATTAATTAAAACATATATTCCTTTTTATTTATTTTATTATCAATATAGGAACATAAAAAAAAATTTTTCGTAAAAAAAAACATTTGTTGATTAGTTAGGACAAAACATTCAACTCTGACACTCCATCTTATTTTTCATAAATTTGATAACTGACCCATGCTTGTGTACATATTTAGGTCCTATATTTTTGTTAAATTAATTTAGTGTGTTCAGTGGTTACAATATTGTTCTAATGATCTTAACGTTGCTATTGTGGCCTTCATTTATCTTGGAGAAGTAGAACAAAAATTGCTTAAAGTAGATTTTACATACTAAAGATATGTTTTCTATTAATAGCTCTTTCATAAAATAGGTATCTTTTTGCCAAGGTAATGCTTAATGCCATACCTCGGAGCAATCGTCGATCGCCGTAAGCGGCCTTCGCTATCTTACGGTCGAAAATGTATGAATCGTATGGGTACATTTAATGTCAGAGAAATAAATGTTGAGGAGAGAGGTGATGGATGTATTTAGAAAGGACAAATTTGATTTGCTCGTTGTGACTGAAACAAAGATTTGAAAGGAACTCGTGAAAATGAAGTGGTGTGGTGTGAAATATGTTTTGTGCTACGGTGTGGAAAAGGCAATGAGAGGGCGGAGAGAGAAAAGAAGTTGAAAATTCTGATGAGTGACTTGTGGGGTATATGCTATAGAGGTATTTTATGGTGAGAGACTAGAGTCTAATGGTTAAATTTACAGTCTTGAAAAGGTACTCAGGTTATGTGTGGTTTGTGGAGCGAGTAATGGTTATCTGAGGTAATAAGTTGAAAGAGTGCGATTTTCCTGGATAATCTTGAATGATTGTTTTTAGATGGGCTTGGTAAGTTTTTTAGCTTTCATATTTGATTGTGTTGGATGTTATTCCTTAAATGGTTGGTATATGGTTTTTTTTTTTTTATATTACAATATATAAGGGATTTGGGTATAACAGGTGATTTGGGGTGTCGGAAGATAAATGAGAATGTAGGTAAGAAGTGATTGAATTATTCTTTTAACAATACTTAATCTTATTATAACACATTCCAAAAAATGTATTTCATTTTCCCTGTAGCTATTGTAGTTTTGAGTAAGATGAATTGATATAAGAGTAATTCATATAGTATTATTCTAGAATTTGTGTGTAGGTAGAGAGATGGTTTATCGTATAGTGAAAAGCATTGATTGTATTTTTTTTGTGTGTTAGTGAAGGAGTGATGTTGAAAGTATTGTTTTGGATTTAATTCAGTAAGGGGGTTTAGGAATGTGATTATCTGATCATTATGTTGTTTTTTTTATGTAAGATTTAAGTTAGTGGGTGGTTTTTGGATGGAGAGGTAAGGTGATAAGGAATAGTGGTCTATGAATTTTATAGGAGTGAAGAATATTGACTGTATACAAGGTAATAAGGATAGCTCATTTAAGAGCGCTGCTTGTAAGTAAACCTCTGTTGAAAATGTGAAACACAAAGTTGCAAAAACTGAACTATAATCTGGAAGCAACTGAAATAAACGAAGCGAATTGTTAAGCAGTGCACAAAAGAAAGTATGTGGATTTTGTGCTTAAGTGAGAAGTAAAAATGTTACATGAGTTGGTTGGCGAATAGAAGTATAGTGATGCAACGGATAAACAGCTAACAAAAAAGAAGCATGGTTTGATATTTCTCAACAAAATAACTACAATATGAGGTTTCAAAAGAAAGGAGTCTTGGAAATTTATATAAAGGAGGTATATTCGGAATACTAAAAGGTGTTTACGTAGGAGGAAAAAAAAGAGTAAATGAACAGTTTTGGAAGGAGGATGAATTGGGGACTTACAGGGCAATAGGAAGCACGAAAGGTAAAGAGATGAGAATAAGGGGAATCTGCTTAGAAATATGAATTGGGATTGTGATTGTGATTTCGTAACTGATGAAATGGATGTGAGGGGAGTGTGGAGGGAACACTTTCGAAAATCTGCATAACAAGTGTGGAAAGAATGAAGAGGTGATAGTGAGAATGTGATGTGTGGGTTTGATGGTACACGTAAAGGAAAATAAAGTATATATATTGACACTGAGGATCATTAGTTATATAGAAGAGAGGAGGTAATAGGAGAGTATTAAATCTAATGAAGAATAGGTAAATATCTGAGTAGGTATAAAGTGATAGAAATTAGTGGTGAAAACTGAATCAAAACAGAATCAAGAAGAGTATCCGTTGATTAATTGAAGTTGCGAGAGGATTTGAGGAAGAAGGAGAAGATTTAATTACTTTTTAGGAACGGTAATGAGTATTCCGAGAGATTGGAGTAAAGACCAGTAAATAGGATAATCCTTAATAAGGGTAAGGAAGAGATAAGGGTAACTTGTAGGGAATAATAAAGAGATGAAAGCTCAATAGTTTTATATTGAATATAGTATGTAGGGACAGATATAAATAGCTGCGCGTATTTTGGTTGGAAGAGTGCGTCGAGTGACTGAAGGACTGAAAGAGAAATAAATTATATTGTCTTGATTATAATAAATTGTAGATCTGACCATTAACGTTTGAAGAAATGTTTGATATGTATGATATAAAAAAGAAACTTTAGTTGGTCTGTGTCCTTTTAATGATTTCATCTGTAAACAATAAAAATGGCAAAACCATAATGGAAATTCGGAAAAAAAAAAAAATATTTATATGAACTTTTCCTTAGAAACAGGATTGTTTCTGCTAGATTTGTTTTCACTAAAACTCTTAACATTAAGATTTTCAATGAGATTGGAGTTGTACATTTTTACTGACTTCAACTTCTCCACCACAATTGTTACTGAAAGACTCCACATTTCTGAATTAAGATTCAGTCATTTTATAAATATTCTTCTGTTTGGGAAATATTATAAAGTGAGGAAAAAAAAGTTGAATATGGAAATGGTTATGATTGATAATATTATTAATGCTGTGAAATATGTGAAAAATTTTCAGGGAAATTTTTTCTTGAATAAGTGGTTAAGAGGATAAGATTATGGTCGGATTTGGTGATATAACCTCTTGACGAAATATATTATTATTAGTCTTACATTTCCATACTATACTTTCTTTTTAAAGATTTTACTTATATTCTTTAATTTTATATCTTTTATTTTATTTTTAGATACAAAAGGAAATCATATGTTTTTTACCCAATATTATTGATGATGAAAGTCATTCAGAAATTTCAAAAATTTTGTGGTAAGTGTGTGTGTATGTATATATATATATATATATATATATATATATATTAATAATATATATATATTATATATATACTATATATATATATAATATATATATATTAATATATATATATATATAATATATTAATATATATAATATATATATATATATATATAATATATAATATATTATAATATAATAATATGTAGGTATATATATATATTATTTATATATATAATAAATAATTAAATATATATATTAGTATATGTATATAATATATATATATATATATATATATATATATATATATAATTAATATAATTATATATAATAATAATAATAATAATAATAATAAAATTTTCATTAATATGAATTAAGCCTACTCAATATAGCTAAATGAATACTTACGGTACCTTTTAATTGTGTTTGATGATTTGCTTGTTCTGTTGTCTCTTCTTTTTCAATAATGCTCTTGTCCAGGATAAAGTCTTTAGAATAAAAAGTACCCCAATAAATTCTATTTTTATTTATCAAAACAGGATATTAAAAGAAAGCAAATGCAACACAATCCTGCAGGTAAGGCGCCCCCACACACACATTCTTGCCACACAGGTAGGATACATTTCATAAAAACCTTTTCTTATTTACAAACAGAAAACATTGTTTCCTTTTTATTCCAAATACTTAACCTGGGTTAATTGACAGTATTACTTTCAAGGGTGTTTATAATTGTTACTATTTAGAATTCATATTAAACTGTTAATATTTGATTAAACTTACGTCATTTAAACACTAACTAGCACATTATTTATAGGTAAAAAGAGAATTAATGGGTTGAATTATAATATACATTATAATTTAACCTAACTACTTAATTTAGCCAAATGTGCCTACCTTCCATCCTGTGATGAATTCCCATTTAACTAGTTATTACCTTTTTAAACTTCCTCCAATTTTCTCCCTCAGTCTATATTATTTTTAGCCTATAAAATATATATACAATATATGTAAACCCAATTATCATTATATATATACGGTATATATATATATATATATATATATATATATATAATATATAATATAATAACCTATATATATACATATAGTATATATATTACTAAATATATATATAATTAAAAAAATCAGTTATAATTTAAAATTGACTTAAAATTATAATAATCAATATATATATAGAAGATTCGGAGCTTTATGACGCTGAGTTTGGTAAGTAACTTATATATATATATATATATATATAGTAATAAATAATCATAGTAGAATAACACATTATATGGTGGATAATTAGAGTCATATAGTATTATATATATATATATACCTATATAATATTTCTAATAATATACTATATAATATATATTAATATAACCCCACCCTCTCTCCCAAGACTGGGGGTAAGGCACGCACAGTGCACTGGAAACAGAAATGTGTAGAAGAATAATGACGCCGTTGAAAAGAAAGCCGCGAGACCATATACCAAGTGAAAAAAAAAAAAAATAAAGATCATAATATATACCACTTTAATTGAAACAAAATCACGACGCATCACACAAAAAAGAGAGAGAAGAGCCAACCCTATAGAGCTTTACACAGGACGCGACGAACCCTCAACTATGGTATCTCGTCAATGTAGCGTTCATCCCTTGGCCTAGGTGGGCCACAACCATACCCCCTCACAAAACCCCGCCATTCACTCCTATTATGCACCTTCTCGCCTTTGCCAAACTCTCATTTCTCTCCTCTAGGCATTCCTTTACAGACTCGATCCACTTTTTCTTCGGTCTCCCAGCCAGTCGGTTCCCAGCACACTCACCACTATACATCCGCTTAACCAACAGACTAATCATCCATTACCTTTTCCAACATGACCAAACCATCTCGATTTACTTTTATTTATTCTCTCATTTACTTCTTTCTTCACGCCACACAACTCTCTAATGCATTCAATCCTCATTTTATCAATTCTTCTCACGCCCCTAAGATTGTCCATCTGAACATAGTTTCATTACTATACATTAATACAGGTAACAACATACCCTCATGTAAGACCCTAGCGCACTCAAGACTAGGGACCGACCGGGGCGGGAATTTTGGCGGGGTCGGGGTTGCTCTAATTTAGCCGGGGCCGGGGCCGGGGTTAGCTAAAATTAGAAATGTAAGTCAAAACACTGAAAATCCTTAAAACTTAGGATGAAAATTAAATATAATTTCAATTAATTAATAATTTAAATTATAAAAAAGGAATACATTTAATTAATTCAATTAAATAAATATTTCCAAAAGAAATTTTTAGAAAATAATTGATTTTCTAGAAGAATAAGTTGTATTAAATATATAATATATATATATATATATATATATATATATATTCTATATATATATTATATATATATATATAATATATATATTATATATAATATATATAATAATATATATATTATACTATATATTTCATTATATAAATAAATAAATTTAAAGAACTACTTTTGTCGTAGTGAGAATATAAAAAACCTTAGACCTGAGGAAGCCCTTGAGCGAATCTTTTTAAGTATTATCTTACTGATAATTATCATTTTATTACTAAATGTACGCATACAAATTAAAAACATTTTTAAAGACACCCTTTATTTTTTAACTGAAAATAAGATTTAAAAGAAAGCGTGAGAGTGTAATATCCGTCCCGACAGGCGGCGAGACCTAATTCAGGCATAGGGACTGGGATTCTTTCATTGATCTTCATCAGTCAAGTGTGTTTTTCAGGTTGGATCTGCTAATATTTCTTATAGGTGTTGATTGAATTATATTCTTGTATGTTTTCAGATATTCATTTTTGTAATATAATCTATCTTAACTTCACCGGGGTGCTTATTGTAAGTTTAAAAAAAATTATAATGCAAAAGGATTCCATGATTGTGCGATGGTTCGTGTGAATGATATTGAAGACAGATCATAAACCTTTAGTATATGTATGATATTGATAGAGTGGAACCTGTAAGTTACACGAAGACACCTATAGACTTGTTAATTGCTGAATTTAATGCCTGTCCTTGTTGCAGCGTCATCGTATATTGATTTTTTCTTCTTTTGCAAATATATGGTTTCACACCTAATATTATTTTTGTTTTATTCGCAGTTTTAGTGCAGGGGATGTGATATTCTGGCATTTAGGGTTCTTTATTCGGGTGGAGAGGAGATAGTTTTTTCATCCTTATTTATCGTAACATTTTTTTTTTATAAGGGTTTTTGTTTTTACCTTATGAGAAATGTTTTTTAAGGTATTGTTATTTGATGGAATGAGGGTATAATTTTTTGGTAACTATATTGTTTACGAATATAATGGGTATGAAGGAATTGGAAAAAGGAGGCTATTTGGCTATTTATTTTTCGGGGGAAGGTGCAATAGTACCTCTTCTTTTTGCTCTTCGTTTGCTTTACTCCAACCGAGCATGATGAAAACTTCAGGAATCGTCAGAATCTGCTTTGTGGATTATTGTGTTGTGCACAGGGAGTAGTTTTGGTGGCAATTTGATATTTTAGTTTTTCTTGTGCTAGACAGAGGGGGAGAGCATATATCGAAAAGCACGGAAAATTTTATGAGATGAAGAACAGTTCTGAATTTTGATGTTTGGGGAATGATTAGATCAGCTTCAATCGTATATAGGTTGGTGGCGATATTGTTGTTTTCCTATATATAGTAAATTTGGCCAGTAATTGTTATTTCATGTGCTTAAGGTATCGAGGAAGGATATAGAGTTGTTGGAAGGCATTTCTATCGATACTGAACTGAGGATAATAGAGGTAATATTGTTTATAATAGTTTGAACAGTTTAATGCATTTATCTATTTCACAGGTATTGAATCATTAAAGAAAGAAGTAACTAATATAAATATTGTGTTTAATATTTAAATGTAAATGATATAAATGATATAATGACATAATATGATAAAAATAAGATAAGGCATATATAAGTCTTAAAAGCAAGAAAAACAATATAGCCACCGTGGAAGAACAAGATTCAGTACAGAGAAAAACATCGAATACAAGGATATACAACACAGAGGAATATAGGATACAAAGAGAGACAGTAAAGAGGAAAAACAATACTCGGATTTACAGCAACAATAAGGCACAGAACTTCACTTTGTCTACATAC
>JABUQX010088753.1:0-2500 GCA_015478945.1 Trachelipus rathkii
TAAAAAAATGTTTTACATTTTCGTATATAAGATTTTTTTATTGCTTTTTATTTTTATTTTATTTTTTACTTAAAGCGTGCTAACTCAGTTTTAAACTTTTTACTTTCGAGAATTGTTTCATTCTAAGAGCAAAACCATTCATATATTATATATATATATATATATATATATTATATATATATATATATATATATATATATATATATATATATATATATATATATATATATATATATATATATATAATATATATATATTATATATATATATATATATATATAATATATATATATATATATATAGACCATTAAAATAGATTTATGGATGTAGTATTTTCTGGTTTCTTGATGTAGGCCTCTATATGAATTGGATGATGATATAAAAATCATAAAACAAATGATGATTTATTCAATAAAATATAAATAACAACAGTCTCCCCTTTATTGAGATTCTCTCTTTTTTTCTTCGTAAGTTCAATGAGCAGTCACGGCCTTTTCCTGTGTTAACCGCCTTGCCAACTTATTCTTTTGAAAATCTTTGTAAATTGAGGAGAGTCGATTCTGCTTGTTGCGGACTTATCCTGAAGTTTTACCTCACTTGCCTGAAAGTTTGGTTTTCTTGTAATTCGGATTTCTGTCTTCTTGGGAGCAAGCAAGTGAGTAGTGAGTCCGAGTGATAATGAGAAGAGAGCGGGAGAGAATATGGGAGAGAAGAGCTCAACAAGGCAGGGGGAAGCCTTTTATACGATTTTTGTGACGTACTTATTTATGTCAAAATTTGATAACACAAATCTTGGCACAAGTACGAACATAAATTTTAATTTTTAAGAATAATTATGCTTTGGGATGCTTACATTACTTCATAGCTAAAACACAGAATGGTAAAGTTTACAAAATACATAATATAAAAGAAATAATAATCATTCAAATGCATACATTATTTGGGGCATTCGAAAATGCGCACAAACATATAAAACATGTCAATGACTAAAAATAATAAAAAGAAATATATAATGACAATGACATTCAAATATAAGCATATCTGATTATGTCCGAAGACATAAGCACACATACAAACATTGGAATGTAAGAGATTACAAAATATAAAATGGTATATAAACAAAATTCAAAATATTATACAATGAAAGGTACATTCAAATATAAGCATATTTGATTATATCCGTTAGATATAAGCAAATTATACAAACATATGTAAGAAAATACAAATGGGGGTTCTATATAAAATATTAGATATAGCACAAAAGTTGTTAGGAGAATGTCACTTGACGATGAATCGTGGAATTTTGACATTGGTAAGAAGATTAAGTCCATACGTGAATATCTTGATCCATATAGGCCAAAATTGCGCGTCTTCATTTCGAAGAGAAGCTCTGACACTTGAATGAGACAAAATTATGGAAATCTTGGAAAAAGAACTTGTTGCCATTCTGATTTGGTATAGGATTTAATGTTCTACAGCCACCACATGGGCGTCACTCACCTGGAGTAATTTGAAACGAGATGAAGGGGATGACGATAGGGGGATTGAGAAAGTTGAAAAATACAAGTTCATTTTTTGCAATTGTAAATTCTTCATTTGTAAAAAAATGGATGGTACTGAATTATTCAGGAATTCGAAAGAGGAGCCTTAAAGGTTCATTGTGGATTCAAAATGAGTTTTCAGAACCAGTAATCCAAAATTATTGAGAATTGAGAAAAGAAGTCCTTATCGATAATGTTCGTTTGCAGTTCGTTTGAGTCATCTTCTTGGAGTGTTCCGATTTGGATTTTTTAGTATTGTTGTTTTTTCTTCTTCTTCATTTTGATTGTTTTCTTTTGGAGACGAACTTTTCTTGGTGAGGATAAAGGAGTTAGTAAGATAGAGTGTAAGTATCCAATTCTTCGTTGTTTGGCATCGTAATACTAAGTTACTAGTGAAATGTTGATGGGTTATCAGAAGGCGCTGGGTGTTTTACTTTCGGGGTTACCAATATATAGGGGCCCTTAAAATAAGTTCTTTGATGTAAAATTTTGATTTCGTTCTTGGTTCTTGATGTAGGCCTCTATATGAGTTGGATAATGATTCAAAAGTTATAAAACAAAGGTTGATTTATTCAATAAAACATAAATAACAAGAGTCTCCCCTTTATTGAGATTCTCATTATTCTTCGTAAGTTCAATGAGCAGTCACGGCATTTTCCTGTGTTAACCGCCTTGCCAACTTATTCTTTTGAAAATCTTTGTAATGTCAATCGAGATTCTGCAGTCTTGTGCTTAGCCTGGAGTTTTACCTCACTTGCTTGAAAGTTTGTTTTTCTTGTAATTGCGCGATTTCGTGTTCTTGGGAGCAAGCAAGTGAGTAGCGAGTTCGAGTGACAATAATATATAATAACAGAGCGGGAGAGAATATAGTAGAGAAGTGCTCAAAAAGGCAGGGGCGGAAGCCTTTTATACAATTTTGCTCGTACTTATGTCAAAATTTTGCTTGCGCAAATCTTGGC
>JABUQX010088753.1:12500-22500 GCA_015478945.1 Trachelipus rathkii
TAAAATGGAGAAAAAATTAAACAAACGCACCTGACAGAATCTAAGTAAATTTTGTAGTGTACTGAGTTACGATATTTTAATATTGGAAAATTACAGAATGCATATATATAAATATAGTTAGTTGGTTAAAACAAAATAATTATTGTTTGAAACAGTATGTTAAATTTATAGTGTTAAAATACAAGTTGATGAACAATAAACTAAAAAAACAATAAATAATAATACATAATCAATAATAATAATAATAATAATAATAACTAATATAATAATATAATAATAAAATAATAATAAATAATATAATAATAATAATAATAATATAATAATAATAAAATAATAATAATAATATAATAATATATTAATAAATAATAATAATAATAATAATAATAATATAATAAATATAATCATAATAATACATAATAATAATAATATAATATAATAATAATATATAATAATCAATATAATAATAATAATAATGACAATAAAAATTAACATTAAAAATAATAATAATAATAACATAACAATATAATAATAATAATAATAATAATATAATATAAATAATAATAATAAATAATATAATATAATAATAATAATAATAATAATAATCATAATTAATAATAATACAATACAAGAATATACTTAATGCCGATTACAATGATTAAATACAATAAGTACACAATACTATGTAAAAAGTATGGGATAGATAGGATGGTCTTATTTAATTCCTGGTTTCAAATGAACATCAAAAGTATAAACTTTCAAAGGATCATTTCTATCAAGAGAGTCACCTGCTGAGGCAGGATTTCAAAACTGTCTCGTGAAATTGAGTGGCCATTTTCCAAGCTATGAGATCGGATAGACGAATGTTCTGGCGTGATCAATGGCAAATTAGTTCTATATGATAAACCCAAATGCTTTGAAACCCTCAAATGAAGTTGTAGACCTGTTTGGCCTACGTAACGGACATTGCAATCGTACCCTTATTACATATTTGTAAACTATAGAGGATCTCAATCTGTGGGGGATAATATCTTTAAGCCTGAAAAAGTTGGAAATTTTCATACTATTAGTAGGGATAAAAATAAATTCAGTTGATGGAAATGTTCGGTGCAGTGGAGGGCTTAATCTTAGAGGTTTGTACAGTTCCCAGTATAGTGTCCCAATAATTGAATTTTAAATATAATTCTTTGGTATGCGACATCGATGAAAGGCTGTCTCGGACGAAATTTGATTTTCAGAACATGCTATATCTATTTTAGGAAATATTATTAGAGGGAATAAATTTAAAATTAAGCAAAAATTATCAAAATATTCAATTTCTTCTCATGGAATTTTTCCCCATGAGGTGGCAAGTTTCGAATGACTCTGAAAAAGCCTACTTGTAGAGTGAAGATAATTTGTCATTATCGTCGGGAGGAAACTCAAAAAATTTATGCCCTAATAATCGTGGTAAGAGGGTTTTCCTATATACTGAAAGTTGAAACGAGAATTATTATTATGTTTAATTAAAACGTCTAGAAATGGTAGTACATTATTACTATGCATATACACTCATAGTGAAAACAATATTTGGATGTTTAGTGTTGAGATAGTTTAAAAACAATGAGGCTCTGACTCACATGAATTTTTTAAAAACTAAAAACAGTCATCTACATACCTTTTATATGTTATTGGTTTATATTCAGTTGGGCATTCGTTTAACCATATTTGTTCATGGAAACTTAGAAATGAATTAGCGAAAGCCGGGCCTAATGGTGAACCCATCGCCATTCCGTCTGTTTGACAGTAAAGCTCATTATTAAACAGAAATATTGTGTCTTCAGTAGCCAGATTAAGGAGCTTTGAAAACTGTGATCTATCTAAACCATCAATCATGTGATCTATTGATGAAAACAGACTGTCAACAATAATTCTGCAGGTTTCTTTAACAGGGACATTGGTGAATAGGGACTGTACATCGAAACTAGCCATATAGCAATCATTAATGGAAAGTGAAGTGACGAAATCTGAAAATACCAATTGTAGGCTTTCAGAGCATTCAAACTCTTGCACACCTCACTGGGAAAATTCCATGAAGAAATTGAGAATACTTTGAGTAATAGCTTTGCTAATACTTTAAATTTTTCCTTCTAAATATACTTTTTCCTAAAATAAGTAATTAGATTTCTTGAAAATAAAATTGTCCGAGACCAAGACCTTTCATCGATGTCCCCAAAAGCAAGAAGATTATTATAATAAATATCATTCTATGGCACTATAAAGACGCTGGGAAAACTGACAAAATCTATTAAAGCCCCACGTTGCAAACCGAACATTTCCATCAATTGAAAATATTAATTATTTATCCCTATCTAATAGTATGAAAACCTTTCCAAACCTTTTTCAGGACTAAGATCATTATCCCCCACAGACTTCGAGATCCTCCATATAGTTTATAAGGGATATGCGAGTTACTTAACCGAGCTGTAGTGTATGGATTGCAATGTGCCGTTTACGTAGGCCAAACAGGTCTACAACTTCATTTGAGGGTTTCAACAGCATTTGGGTTTAATCATATGAAGTAATCTTGCCATTGACCACGCCAAACATTCGTCTATCCGATCTCATAGCTTGCGAAATGGCCTACACGATCCAATTTCACGAGACCCAGTATTTTTGAAAATCCTTGCCTTCAGCAAAGTGACTCTCCTTGATAGAAGATTCCGTTGAAATTTATATATTTTAGCTGATTTGAAACCAGACATTAAATAAAGACCAATCCTCTATCCAACTTCTAATTATCCATAACACCTCTAGTATTCAGCTTACTGTTATTGTATTTAAATCATTGTAACGCATAAGTATTATTACCTTAATTACTATGTATTATTATTATTATTATTATTATTTATTATTTATTATTATTATTATTATTATTATTTTTAATTTTATTATTATTATTATTATCTATATTATTATTATTATTATTATTATTATTATTGTTATTGTTATTCACATTATTATTATTCTCTTTAATGTTTAACACTATCTTATATATTGTCATTATTATTAATTATTACTTATTATTATTATTATTAATCTCAATTATTATTATTATTATTATATATTATTATATATTATTATTAATATATATAATTATTAATTGATTATTTATTATTATTATTAATTATATTATTATTATTATTATCTAATAATTATAAATTATTATTACTGTATTATTATTAATTATTATTATATTCATATATTATTATTATTATTATTATTCATTATTGTTATTTATTCATTATTTTATTATTTATTATTAATTATTATTATTATTATTAATTATTATTATTATTATTATTATTATATTATTATTATTAATTATATTATTATTTATTGTTCTTCTTTAGTCTTTATTTGTTCATACAACTTACGTAATATCACTTAACACTATTATATTAAATACTGTTTTTCCAAAACAATAATTATTCTACTGTTTTTAACCAACTAACTATAATTTAATATATCAGCTATGCATTCTTGGTATTTTTCCACATATTAAATTTCGTAAGCTCCAGTAACACTACAAAATTTACTTAGTTCTGGTCAGGTGCGTTTGTTTAAGTTTTTTCTCCATTTTATGTCAATTTGTGATTTTTTTTCATTTTCATTTATGTGATTTGTTTCCCAATTTTAATGTAACTTTATTCATGGTGTATTAATATATTAATATTGTTATATAGATTTTTCATCTTTTAATTTAAATTGTTCTCACCTTCCCCTTCTTACAGAGAAGTGGGAGCTGAAGATGGGTCGAGTAATACCCGAAACGTCCAGAGTTTATGAATAAAGAATGCTTTCTCCATTTTTGTTCGTCTTCCTGTTTATTCAGTTATATATATATTATTTATATATATATTCTATATAATATATATAATATGATAATATAAATATATATATATATATAATATTTATATATATCTATATTATTATTATTATAATATACTATTGATATTTAGATAGCCTACATACAGTGGGTTTATATCCATATTTTATATAATAAATAAATATATTATGTAAGTTATAATATATATATATATATATTACTATATATTATATATATATATATATACTATATTATATATTATATAATACTGATATATATATATATAGTATAATATAATAACACATAATAAATATATATATAGAATGTTGATATTTAGTATCTACATTTTTTTTACAGAAAAATCAGAAAAAAAAAAATAATAATAAATATTATTTCAAAGATATATATAATTACTATGTATACTATATATACTATCTACTATAATATACATCACTACTCATTCTACGATATATATACCTCATGTATTTTAAATATATCACACCTATCTACTATATATGTATATATATAATATCATATATAGAGTATATATATATTGTATATTATATAAGTGATGGCGGTAACGTTCCTGAAGGATTGCAGGTTTAGACTGCAAGGATTACAATATCCTATAAGGACATTCATGACTTAGAGTACACCTGTTTTTTACAACTACACAATGACGATAGATAAAATATGGCAATTTGTCCTTGAACACTGAGTGATTTTAAAATACATTTGTGTGGTTTATAAATTTTTCGTTTGTTTGATCCATCGCTAGTCATAGTTTTAGGATGTCGGAGGTCATTATTTCATCACCAAATGACTAGGGTTTTTTATGTATCAAAAAATGGGTACTATATTGCATAAAGAAATTTTTATTTGTTTATGATTTCATTTTTTCAATAATAATAATAATGATAATAATATAATAATAATAATAATAATAATATAATATTATCATAAAAATAATAATATATATAATAATATATAATAATATTTAATAATAATATAATAATAATAATTATAATAATAATAATAAATAATAAAAATAATAATAATAAAAATAATAATAATAATAATAATAATAATAATAATAATAATAATAATAATAATAATAATAATAATAATAATAATAATAATATAGTAATAATAATAATAATAATAATAATAATAATAATAATAATAATAATAATAATATTGTAACTGCTATTACTACTACTACCACTTCTGCTACTGCTACTACTGCTACTGCTACTGCTACTGCTACTACTACTCTATACCTATACTACCAACTACTACTCAATATACACTACGACTACTACTTACACCACTACTACTCACTACGACTACTATACTAATCATAATATACATCACGAATATAACACTATCCAATAATAACTAATAATAATACCCATCATCAACTCCATCACATACATAAATAATAATAATATATAATAATAATAATAATATTAATATAATAATATACTGAATAACTCAATATAACTATAATACATAATAATACATCAATACATAATAATCAATAATTAATAATAATCAATAATATAATAAAATAATAATAATAAATAAATAAATAAATAAATAAATAAATAATAAAATAAATTGCAATAAAATCTGTGCGGTTATAGAAAATATGTTATTAAGAAATAATCTTTTCAGAAAATGAAATAATACAATTACGTAGAGAATAATCACTATTACTATATATTGCAGTAGTCCATTGAATCCAGCCCCGTATGACGTCATAATCTTAATATACGTCATAATCCTCACTGTTAGTCATTGGCTTGTTAAAAGAAGTTCATTAAATTGTATTTATAATCAACATTTGTAATTGTTATCATATGGATTACTGAAGATTTGAAAGGAATATTTTTAAAAGGGTTATATAACATTTTTTTTTTTTTAATTTTAATGATCATATTACATTTCTTTCATATCGAATGAAATAAGGAAAAGCAATTTATATATATATTATATTAATATATATAATTATATGTACATATATTATATATATATTAATATATATATATATATTATTCTATATATATATATATATATATATATATGTATATTATATATATAATTATTACTATATATATTATAACCTCACCCCACCCCCCACCCCACCTCCCAACGCCCCTCCCTCCAACACGCCCCCACCCCACCAAAACACACCACCCTCTCGCCCTCCAGACCACCCCGGCCCCCCCGCAGCCCGCCCATTTCACCCACACACCACAACGCCCCCACGCCCCCACAACCACCGCCTACCAACACAAAACCCCCCCACCCTCCCCGCCCACTCATTACACCCAGCACCCAACCCAAAACTACGAAAACACAGATACCGATATCACACCCCCACCATAGACTCACCTTCCACATTCATCCGCACCCCACTATAAATAATACTATTCTAAAATCTCACAGGGAGGCGCTTACGCCCTGTACAGTCTTGGACACAAGCATTTTTTTTCTTTCTGGCCCCTAAGCTCTTAATCCTAGAGGCACTCTACGAAAACCATTCTTTGGAAGCCCTTGTTTCTATGCTACTTGAGTTCATACTGCCTCCTCCCAGGTAGGATTCCTCCACCCTCAGGCTTGGACAATCAGCACACTCTTTTTCCTCCAGATCTTGGCGTCGAAGCTTGGTCCTCCCAGAGTTTTTTCAGAAACACATCTTGTCTTTCCTGCGAGCATAAGATTCCTCAATGCCTGGATCAGGCAGTTTTTCTACAAGCTCAAAATTCTTCTAAGGCCGCTAGGCCGTTGCTAGCGCCTGCCGCTACAATCATATAATATACTAATACTATCATCCTATATTACCATCCTACTAATATACCTACTACTATACCTACTACTCTACCTACTATACTACTACTATCCCCTACCTATACTACTATATTATATACTAATACTCTAATATCATATATATATACTACGTATATATATATATACTATACTATAATATATAACCTATATAACCTATATAATATATATAATTATACCCTATACTATATAATATATATATATCATATACCCCCTCATACCCTACTACCCTCCTGACTCGAACGGAATGACACTACGCATACGGGAACACAGTTAATCATTTACATTCTGGATTGTTTCCCCACGGTTTCCAATATATCCAATGAACAAATTATTACGATCTGCAACATTTCACTGAAGCTTGACTACTACGGATGATCACATGACAGCTCGAATTTTCGCTCATGGTTCCGAGAGTTCCAGGTCTCTTATCAACTTGCAGCCCAGTGACGCAGTATTGTCCTTCGATAACCGGACAATATCATTGTTACAGACTACCTTAATTTTAATCTTTTTGCTTCTTTTCAACACATGATCACTTTTTGGGGGTTTTTGCAAAGTTTTTGTGCGTCGGTAGTCAGCAGATCGCCTCAATGAATTCAGAGAGATTTGGGCTGTTTCTTCAGTCAGTATTTTTTGGTGTGGCTTATAAACCTGAATTGGCGCTACACCCCACCACACGGGTGTCAAACATGAATCTTTCTAGACCAAAAGGCAATCAATGAAAGATAATTGCGTTTTTAGGGTTCACTCAAAGCTTGCGTCCTTTTTATCTGGATTTTTTATTAACCGGAAACTGATACTCGATAGTGCTTTGATCTAATGCTGATAAGATATTATCTAAGTTAAGAGTGTTTCACACTCTCGGAGAATGAAAAATGTGTTCTGGTTTTTTGCGCGAATCCTTCTTGAAAGATCCTCATTTCCAGTCCATTGTCACCAGTAACACCCGCATTTTCTCTTTTCTTTTCAAACAGAAGAAAGCTTACTAAATTAGATAAACAAATATGCAATTTCCATTATTTCTTTGAAAGACTACTCTGATTGATCTCGAATCGTTCTGAGAAAGATCGTATTGCCAATAAATAATTTTCCTAAGACCTGCTTTTCTCTAATAGTGACATTTAATTGTTTTAGAAACATTCAACAAGAGAGAATGATATCACATTCTTATTTACTAGAGCAATTCACTCTTCCTGATCATTAATAGAACTTCTCGACCTGCATCTTTGTTCTTTGAGTCTTGAAAAGTTTGACGAAGTCCTTACACTTATTAGGCTATCAACTTTTTTTATCAGTCTTACAATTCTTTTAAGAAACTCAACATGATGATTAATTAATGCCCATTGAAATTCAGCATATATTGATGCATTAACGCTTCTTCTTATTTGAGAAAAGCCCCATGGTATCAATAGTTAATGAATGAGTCACACGGAGATGTTTCAACTCTCCATCAGCTGGGCATTCGAACATTGAACCGCGTCGCAGCGTTTACAAATAACCGGCATGCTCTAACCACTCAGGACCATCCACGTCCAAAACAAGAACGCTTCAGCGTAAGTTTTTTAAGCACCCGGTTTTTCTCATCCCCATACTGAGTAATAGTATATATATGCCGCACTCAGCCAGGAGTAGTGGCAGCATCTTTCATGAGAACTTGACTACATTCCAACAGCTCGCCTCTGCAATGCCGTGATCACTCCTTCGGAACTCCTCAAAGTTACAAGAATGGTTCACCTCCCACACACCCCCCACACCAAAAACGACTAAACGGATAATATACTTAGGTATGGAATCAATTTCACGCTTACTCATGACCACAGAAGCTGAATGCATGTCGATTTCCTTTTTGGTGATCAAGCCTCACTCTGTCAGTTAATTAAACAGCCTCAGTAAATTACACAAGACATCGCTATGATTTATACTGAGCTTCTCCTGATTTAATTCTGATATTTACTTTTGGCATTCCTTGATGTCGGACTGGTAGCCTTTTCAGCAGCATGAAAGCATGAGCTTCGTTGAAGAAAAATCTTGATACTGTCAGCGCTTATGTAAGACGAAATTTTAAGCAGGTCTGTCTTCTGCAAAATGACTACTTCTTCTTCTCGAGTTCTACACAAGAGAGGGCAGCAAACCTGCTTTCTTTCCAGTTCATTTTCATAGGCCTCATAAAAGAAGCATTATTATATTTAAATCCAACAGCTTCTTCCTTTTGGATGCAAGAATGAGAACATAGATTCCCCGTTTTAATAAATACTCAGACTGCTCCTTTCGAAGTTCATTTTTCTTCTATAAATGGTAGATACGATCAACGAAACTTTTTTAAAAATAAAAATTCCATAAAAAAATAATTCAAAACACATTATGTTTAAAGCTCCACAATTGATATATTTCTTCTCATTGTGAAGATGTAGCGAAGTTTCAAACACATCAACATTTGCTGGGAAAGTAAAAAGCTTAAAACTGTCAATACAACTAACTGATGAGAATATTTATTCAATTTAAATTCGCTCTTTTAACAGAATATACTATATATAGTATATATATTCATATATATATAATATCATATATATATATATATATATATATACTATTATATATATTATATATATACTATTATATATATACTATCATATATATATATTATATATACGGTATAATACTATATATATCTATATATACTATATATATCATATATATATAATATATATATATATATATATCTATAATAATATATATTATACTATATATACTATATATAATCTCTATATCTATAATATATATATATATTATATATATATATATATATTCTGGTTAAAAGAGCGAATTTAAATTGAATAAATATTCTCATCAGTTAGTTGTTAAATTGATATATATTCAGACTTTGGAGAGGTAGGTTGGCTTATCAAACAGGAGAAAGAGAAGGAAAAGAGAAGAGAAAAGAACAAGTGAAGTGACTATTCAGAAGGGGTTGAAGATCTTGGCTCATTGATCATGTGAAGGTTGCAACAAGTTGATTGGATGGAATGACATCGTAGAAGGATTTGAAGACAGAATAAATAATTTTTTTGATGTTTTCAAAGAACTAAATTTGTATTTCGGAAAAAATATTTTTATTAAATTAAAATTATACTTCAAAATTTGAAAATATGTATCTGTGATTTTTGCGGTGAAGTAAAATAAGTTTGGAATCATGAACCTTTTGAAAATTTTCGTAAACATGAGTAATACTTCATCGACTGATTTGGGATGTAAACTGTGTTGTTGTGATGCCTCTCCAAAACT
>JABUQX010088753.1:30000-37642 GCA_015478945.1 Trachelipus rathkii
GAACGGGAGCTGTACATCGTTTGATGGGATGAGCAGGTTCATTCCTTGTTCAGCTAAATTTTTTTTTCCTCATTCATTCCTTCTAAGAACTAAATCTTTCTTTCCTCATAATCCATGTTCGATCGTGCTTATTCTCTGGCCATTCAGGCTAGAGACAGTGCCTTCGGGTGTGGAAAAATTCTCCGTTTCTCCTATCACTCTCGCCTAATTTCTTCATGTCAGCTGAAATCGTTGCGGATACCTCCTTCGACGCAGAGCAAAGCTGCTTTCATCAAAGGAAATTGCGCTAAACCTCCTTGGTTCTCCTATTGACAAATCTTTCATATCTAGCAACTTCTTGTAAATCTGCCTTTCCTCCTCTTATCGATCTGATCATTGTGATTGCTAATTCTCCAACTGAAAGGCTAATCTCTTCGGCCCCTCGCTCAACTATATTCTCTATGTCTCAATACTGGCACTATTCCCTGCCCTCAATGTTTGGAAGCTGCTCAATGTCCAACCTATTACCGAAAAAGGAAGCCTCTCTGATCCTTCTACCTATCGCCCTGTAGCTCTCACTGCTGTAATTATCTAAGATCTTTGAAACCCTTCTCACTCATCTTAAATATCTGAAAACTCACTCCGATTCGCCAGCACGGCTCTCGTATGCCACGAAGTCTACTGGCGGATATGACATTTCATCTAAACCGATTTATGGTTTTTTTTCGCTCTTAGGAACTACGGGGAGCCTTGGGTGGTGGCGCTTGACATAATCCAAAGCATTTGATAACCGAGTCATGGCACGCGTAACTGCTCGTCCAAGCTCCCTCCTTTGGGTTTCCCTCCTTCTCTTTGCTTTACTTATACCTAGCTTTCTTTCAAATCGCTCAATATCGGCTGTTGTTGATGGGGCGACTTCTTCTTCTTTGCTGTCAATAGTGGTGTTCCTCAGGGTTCTGTCTTATCTCCTACTTTATTCCTACTTTTCATTAATGATCTTCTCACCTGCACCTCTAACTCTATCCACTCGTATTCCGATGACTCGACCCTTCATTCTTTAACTCATATCAATTCTACTCCCGCTTTTACTTCTGGAATTGCCTCTCGTCTTAATTCTTTCCGATTTTATTCTCGCTGATGGATAGAAATAACTTTGTGAAATTCATTCTTTAAAAACCCAACTTTTCCAAATCTCCCCTTCTCCAACATACCTTCTAACTTTCCTGTCTCTTTTCGACGGTTCTGTCGTCTCTCCTGTGCAATATGAACATCCTTGGCTTAACATGAACAAAAAAATGGGTCTTGGAAACCTCACATCACAACTGGTTTTGCTAGGGCGGCCTCAAAAAATGGAAGTTCTGTTTTGAAGACTGTGAGACTTTCCTCGCATTTTCTCAGTGCTCCGCTATAACAAAGGTCTTTCATCGCGCCATGTATGAAAGTACTGCTCTCAATATATGATGGAGGGGTGGCTCGGATCACCATTGTTTTTCGTGGACAGGGTCGAGTCAAAGGGCAAAAGGCTTATAAACTGTTTTGTACTTTCCAGCTCACACTTGACCCCCTATCTTTGCGCGCGATGTTGCGTGCTTTTATATCTATCCTATAGGTACCGCAGCTGCAAGTGCTCGAGGGAACTTAATACTCGCGTACCACCATTACAACGCCTTCGTAGCACAATAAGTGCTGTATTTGCGCAAGTATTGTGTTGACATTGTACATCCAGGCTAAAGTTTTGCTGAGAGTCTTCCTTCTTCCGCCCAACCCTCTGTTTTGTATAATTCTCTTTCCATCTTCTGTATTTCCTATTGAATTTAATCTCCTCACCTTTTTAAAGCCTGCGTCTGTGCTCAGATGCGTAATTTGCGCTAAGAGGGTGAACTTTTAGAGAAATTCTCCTCTTTGAATAGGGCTCTGCGTGAGTGGGGTGACAACTGAACAAAAAAATCCTTGATGAGGCAGATATGTGGGCCAAATGAAAGACTGAATCTCCTATTCCCCATACACAAAAACATCATTCAGATTATACACAGAAATCGTACTCTTTTCAACATTACCTCAGATGGATCATAGTCGCAACCACACAAATTGTGACCTTTTCAAACTTAATTTAACCTTTAGAATTCTAGTCTCACACACACAATCTACCATAGCTCTCTACACAACTCACTCATCAGAATTGCAAATCTTTCATCCCTCTCATTCCTTTCCACACTGCAAAAAACGCATTTCACACACACTCACTCATTTTTCAACGTTTCTTTCATTTTGTTTCAGTCCCAGCGAAAATCAAATTTGCCGACTTTCTAAATACATACATCACTCTTCCTCATCTCCTACATTTATTCCTCTGAACATTTCATTACACGATACGATTTCTCTTTTTCGCCGAAGGAATAAGAAGTGGCGCTTCTGGCGATCAACGACCTTTTCTCTTCCGCGGCATGCATTAGCTTCTGGCAAAGATAAGTGGTAGTAGGCAGCCCCTACTACTCGCACCGTCCCTTAGTCGCTTCTACGAGCACGCAGGACATACGATTGTGGCATTTTTTACTCGCCTACACTATGCATATAAGGGATAGGGATGTCTGTAAGACTGTTGTCTAGAAGAGGGGTGGTTCCCACTCTAAGTCTGGCTACGTCCACCTTATTTATCATGGGTTTCACACCCACGCTCTTCCTCACTGTCTCGTTTCTCACTCTGTCTTCTCGTCTTTCTAATCACGTCCTCAACACATTCATCTCCGCTGTCTGAATTCTACTTTCCCTCTTCCTGTCATGCTCCATGTCTCTGCCCCATAAACAGTAATTGGGGTCAACATCCCATCGTATATCTGCTTGCTCTCCTTCCTTTTGTTCATATATTTTATCTTCAAGATGGGGTATACTGTCTACAGTCCTGCCATACTGCTTAATCCTACTCGTAATTTCCTTTGCAACATCCCCCTTCTCTTCCAAATGTGCTTCCCAGGTATTTATATCTGTCCACATTTTTTCTCTCTACCATCTACCTCCACTATCAACTCCTCCTCCTCCTCCTCCATACTTACTATCATTATTTCTGTTCTCCATTCATATTTTATCCAGCTTTCTCTAATTTTTTCTGCGAAACCAGGCACATTTGCTAACCTCTCACCATCTCCACTCCACCACGCAAATTATCTGCGTATACCATGATGTCTCCGTCAATCTCTCTAAACTCCCTTTTACACCTCTTATGACTTTTTGTTCCCAAATGACGCTATAAACAGTATTCCGGCGACAGACACACTACCCTCGCCTTTAACATCCAGTTTTTTTGACCTCAAATAATACCACGTTATTTTATATCTGCCTTCTCTACTTTACTTAAGCTATTCACTATGTACTTCTTACTGCGCTTATCAGTCTGTCATCATTCTCATCATCCCTCTCCAGAATTTCATAGCTTCTTCCCTGGGTAAGGAATCAAAATGCTTTTTCTTTCAAATCTATGACAGGCGATATTGCTTCTCTTGTTGTATTACATGTCTTTCTGTATCATTCAATGCGAAACCATTAAATTGTAGTGCTTCTGCCACCTCTGTAACCCATACTGCTCTTACACCTAATTTGGCTTCTATTTTTTATTTAAAATTCTTTCTTACTATCTTTCCTATAACTTAGCCATGTGATCAATTAAGTAAGTTATTCCTCTATAATTTTTAACAACCTCTGGTTCCCACTTACCTCCTTTATAACATGGGAACTATTATGACCTTCCCACCTCTCCGGCACTCTACTCTCCCACCCACACCTGTTTCAGGAAATCTCAGATCAAGGCTTCAGCTCCTCTCCTCCCTTCCTTCAGCAATTTAATATGTATCCCATCATCACAAGGAGTCTTTCCGCTCTATCCATTTTTCCTAACGCCTCACAAAATTCCTCCTACGTTATTCCCTCCTGCTTCCTCCTCTTCGTTTTCTTCCTCCTCTTCTCTTCACTTCTCTTCCGGTTGCACTCCACATTCAGCAATCATCAAAGTACTATCATCGTATAATATATATTATTATATATATTTATATATACTTGTATATATTAATATATTATATATATATATATATTATATATTATTATATATATAATATTATTTAGTATAATAAGAATATATATATATATATGAGTAATATAACTAATAATATAATATATATATATATGTATATTATATATATATATATATATCAGTAATATATAGTATATATATATATATATATATATTATATTATATATAATTAATTATTATTTTATATTATTGATTATCTATTATTATTATTATATTATATTATTATTATTATTATTATTATATATTATTATTATTTTTTATTATTATTATAATTGTATTATTATTATATTATTCATTATGTATTATTATTATTTATCTAATTTATTTTAATTAAATGTGAAATGCGATCTATTATTATTATTATAATATTATTTTTTTAGTTATTATTATTATTTTATTATTGATTTTTTAATACTTATCTAAATTCTTAACTATTATTTGTTTATCAATTAAATCGGCCACTAAATCGGCGAAATTATGCCGATGACGATGACGATGAGATGTTAAGAAAAATATGGCCGATTTTTGCGATGACGATGAGATGACGAATTAAATCGTCCCATCACTAAAATATATATATAATATATAATAGTAAAATATATTATATAATTATATTATATGTATATATATATATATTATGGTGTATTTAGATAGAGAAGAGATAGTATATAATACTACGTATAAGGTACTAAGTATATAAGTATAAGTTTATATGTTATATATATATATATGACTATAGTATACTATATATATATATATATTACTGTAATACAGTATATGTACAAATGTTCTGCAATCTTAGAGTAGAATCAAACATTAAGAGGCAAAATAAACATAATACATCTCTGATAATGAATTAAAGTTCCGGTACGATGAGCCATGCAGCTCCATCGCCATTGCAAAAATTAATTGCGAGGGAGTAGTTTTAAAGTTGAGACTCGGCGCAGTTATTCAATGCCTCAAAAGGTTCCTTGATCGTCATTCCAATACATTACAAGTCTCCAAAAGTAATTATCATGAGGATAAACATATAAAAAAAAAAGGAAATAAAAATGAATGTAAAGATGATTGTAAAAGGAAGTTGACATGGAAGTAAAAGTAATCTGACGCATGGCTTGAAATTGTCAAAAAAAAAAAAAAAAAAAAAAAAAAAAATTTAAAAACAGTTTAAAATTAAAAAAAATATGAGTTGATAAAAATTATATTAATTAAAAATTATGGAAATGGGTTGCTAAGGACTAATTAGGTGAATATTTGCAAAATTACGATAATGTAAACACATTAAAACAAAATCTAAATAAAATTTTAAAGAATAATTAATTTGAAAAACGGTAAACACAGTACTAATTTAGAATATATAATAAATTATATAAAACACACACACACACTCACACACACAAATACACACCTTCACCTCTACACACACACATCACCATTATATATATATATAAGTATATATCTATATATGCCATGTTGTATTATTATATATACTATTATATATATATATATATATATTATATATATATATAATATATATACTAATATAATTACTAATATATATCTTATATATATATATATTATATATATATTATATTATATAGTATATAATATATATTATATATATTATTATATATATATATAATATATATATATATATATACTATATACTTATTATATATTATTAATATATCTATATTATAATATATATATTATATATATATATATAATATATATATATTATATATATCTATAATATATATATATATATATTATATACTATTAGTATATATACTATCAGACCGCGACAAGAGTATATATATATATATAAATTTTATGACGGCCTTTGTGCGCGGCGCGAAACGTTTGTTTTTACTGGAGCGGCGAGAGAATTGCTGTTAAACTTTACAATGGAATTGCTGCTGACGGTCAAACGCACAGGGCGAGCGCGTTGGATCGGACATAAGAAAAACTTACTAAATATGACCTTCCTGCGTAATTATGTACCCCTCCGGTGAAGTACAAATGAGAATAAAATTCAAACCTCACTCATGGGCAGAATAAAGTACTTAAATCTGATTGGTGAAGGTACGATAAATTAAAATGTGACTAGCTAATATATTTAATATATATTATATATTATATATATAATATATATATTATATATATAATATCATATATTATATATAATATTTATATATATATATATATATATATATATATACTATATATATATATATATATTATATATATATATTCATATACATATATATATACAGTCACGGTGTTCACAACTATATATATATATAAATATAACTATATATTATATATATTATATATATTATCAATACTTATATATCTATATACTATATATATATATATATATATATATCTACTAATATATTATTATATTATTGTTTTTATAAAAAATTAGATACTTTTTACCTTAAATAAAGCATGCATTACTTTATGATCCTTTAAATAATATTAGTAATATTTCATCTTTGATTTCATTTTTGTAAACTACCCCTTTATGAGTGAGTTTAAGAGTGCATTTATGTATGTATGTATGTATGTAATGTATGTATCGTATGTATGTAGGAGTATGTATGTATGTATGTTGTATGTTGTATGTTGTTGTATGTATTTGTATGTAATGTATGTCATGTATGTTATGTATGTCTCTGGAGGGTTGTGGCTTCGTACCGTTAAAGTTTGAGAAGAGTGATTTATTAATTAACAAAATTTTATTCTCTGCTCTCGTGGCTCGTCATCTGGACGCTTGTTGGTATTGTTAGCTTTTTGTTATTAATTATCTAAAATATAATGGAATGGCTGCTGTGACGTTACTTTTATTAATAATAACGGTTGTAAGTTAATAAGACTAATAGAAGCATTATTATTATTATTATTATTATTATTATATATTATTATTTTAATTATTATTCATATTAATTATTAATTAATTATTTATATATTATTATTATTAATATGAATATGCTGATTATTATATTATTATTGTTATTATTTATTATTATTCTTATTTATTATGTATTTTATTATCTATTTTATTATTTATTATTATTATTTATTGATTTTTATATATTATTATATTATTATTATGTATTATTATTATTATTATTGATTAATTATTATTATTATTACTTATTTAATTAGTTTCATATTATTATAGCTGGATTTATTCTATCTCTATTATTATTAACTTATTTAGATTTAAGATTTCACCGCTATTATTGATTAAGAACTGTTCATTGTCTTTGCCAATGGTTCAAACTCTCCATCTCTTCCACTTCATTTTAAATTCTGGCTCTTATTTTGCATCTTGTGTTTGCCTCTCAGATTTCAGCTTTCCGATTCTATCTCTTGCGAATTGAATGGGATTATTCTCTGTGAGGTCACCAAAATCTTGTGATTATCCAACTCTTAAACACATACTTTCTTCATATCTCTCATCTCTCACAAAAAAACTCCAACTTTCCTATCTACTTCGACGTACACAAAAATAATCTTAACTGAATATGAAACTTAATTGATAGCTTGTAGAAACATGTCACAACGTTGCTA
>JABUQX010088754.1:7500-10000 GCA_015478945.1 Trachelipus rathkii
TAAAACTTTATCAATAATTCAGCACAACAAAGTTTTATTTTAAAAATTGCCAAATTGGTTTCAAAAATAAAAGTTTAATAAAAAGGTAAAACACTTTTTCAAATATAACGGTAGCTATTTTTTTTTTTTTTTTTTTTTTTTTTTTTTTTTTATTGTATAAGAAATATTGCAAATATTTTATTGAAAAATTAAAATCTGAATTAATTTTTTGTAATAACAGAGAATCTATTTGAAAATAATTAAATTAAAAATAATAATAATAATAATAATAATAATAATAATAATAATAATAATAATAATAATAATAATAATAATAATAATAATAATAATAATAATAATAATAATAATAAAATAATAATAATAATAATAATAATAATAATAATAATAATAATTCATAAATTCATAAATTTTTATTCAGTGTTTAAAAGTAAATTTCACTTATTTTGGATAACAGATATTGCAAGTGATTTAAGTAATAGCAATCCAAGACAAAATATCAATATATCTATTAGGCTGTATATTCAGCAATAAAGTAATCTTACAATATATCTGAAAAGACCAAGGGGGATACTAAGTTGTAAACACCGTTGTGTTCCTGTTAGTTCAATACATGATACCACCTTAAGTATGCATATTATTAGATTTGTAATAATATTAAATACACCAAAATTTACCTGATAAGATACATTTTGAGATTAAGCTTTAACGTGCTAATAGTAGAATAACAAGTATATGAAATAAGTTTTCTTAATTGCTAGATTATTCTGACATTAATAATAATAATAATAATAATAATATAAATAGTAGGCATATTATTAGTGAATAGCAATGACAATATTAATAATGAAAATAACAGAAAGATAAGAATAAGATTAGTATTCCAAGTTAAAACTAATAACAATAATAATAATAATAATAATAATAATAATAATAATAATAATAATAATAATAATAATAATAATAATAATAATAATAATAATAATAATAATAATAATAATAATAATAATAATAATAATAATATAATAATAATAATAATAAAATAATAATAATAATAATATAATAATAATAATAATAATAATAATAATAATAATAATAATAATAATAATAATAATTAATAATAATAATAATAATAATAATAATAAATAAATAATAATAATAAAAAAAATTAATTTATCAAAAGAAAAATAATCTTAATAATATAAATTTTAGAATAATAATAATAATAGTAATAATAATAATAATAATAATTAATAATAATAATAAATAAAAATATTAATTAAATAATAATAATAATAATAATAATAATAATAATAATAATAATAATAATAATAATAATAATAATAATAATAATAATAATAATAATAATAATAATAATAATAATAATAATGCTTGGTTAAATATTGTTCGCTTGTTTTTATTTATTCATTTATCATTTTATTAATTTATTTATTTACTTACTATAATTTATCTTTAACATTTTGAAATAATAAAAAATATAAATATTATAGTTAGGCCATAATTATGAAATACGTTTTCTATCACAAAGTTACTCGTTTTCTTTATTAGGTTATTAAGAGGTAACTTTATCAAATTAATATTCAATTTTTTTTTAATTTATTTACACTCTTGTGGCATTCTCGTCAAGGTATTTATTTGGGTGATGTGGAAGCAGGAATAAAGAACTTGTTATAAGATATTCCAAATTTGAATCTGATTTCAACTTCTAAAGATTATTCGACCTTGATTCCGGTTTCATATTCAAATCCACCAAAATTCTCTCTCTCTCTCTCTCTCTCTCTCTCTCTCTCTCCTCTCTCTCTCTTCCGTGTCTTGTTCCTTTCGTGCTCGTCTCTTCTTCTCTCTCTCCTCTGTCTCTTCTCGTCTCTCTCTTTCTTCTTCTCTCCTGTCTATTTTTCTCTCTCGTCCTCTCTCTCCTCTCTCTCTCTCTCTCTCTCTCTCTCCTCTCTCTCTCTCTCTCTCTCTCTCTCTCTCTCTCTCTCTCTCTCTCTCTCTCTCTCTCTCTCTCTCTCTCTCTCTTCTCTCTCTCTCTCAGTCAATTATCTCTCTCTCCTCTCTCTCTCCTCTCTCTCACTCTTGTAACTTCTGCAATTAATGAATTAGGATTTAATAAATTAATAGCATTATTACTATTTTAAATATTCCACATTTTAAAAGTGCGGATTGTGGCAAAACAAATCCGCCTTAATAACTGATATTCTGATATTAATTTAAATACAGGTGTTTCCGCCATCGCGAGGAAAAATAACCTAATCGATAGACCGCCTTAACCATAGAATAAATAACTAACCTCAAATAAGATTAAAAATTGAACAAATAATTAAGCCATAAAACCAATACATTGACAAAATTAAACAGATAAAAATAATGAACGATCACAAACAAACCCCAACGGACACTAGAACGAAGGAAGCATTTGTAAACAAAATAACACAATAATCCCCAGCATAATAATCCGATGTGCAACATTCATTTATCTTAC
>JABUQX010088755.1:15000-20000 GCA_015478945.1 Trachelipus rathkii
ATAACCGGTGCTAGGCTGCCTTTTCTCGAACGGTAACTTCAACAAGCTATTTAGAATATTTCACAATGGGGTAGCTCACATGGCTTCCATTTCTCTCCCACCAAAACCTTAGCAGTGCTTTTATAGGAAAAAAAGGAAACGAGGAACCTGTCACCTTCTTCCAGCGAACCTAACTTTATATGGTTCGCCCATTCCTGCAACTTCACAAGTCAAATATTTAGGACTTATTCTTGACAACCACTTGACATACGCACCGCATATTGAACTCCTGAAAACGACTTGTCATCGCGTGTTTGACCTGTTACGTCATCTAGCATCAAAATCTTGGGATGCTGACAGCAAGTTTCTTTTACGTCTCTATATCGTCTTAGTCCGATCGAAGCTTGACTATAGCTGTATAGGAAATGGTCAGGCCTTCCGTACTCTACTGCACCTGTTAGATCCCATCCAAAATGAGCCAATCCGTATCTCCACCGGAGCATTCCGATCGTCCTCGAGCGTGAGCCTTGAAGTTGAATCCAATATGATGCCACTCTCTCTTCGAAGGGAATACATCCTGTGCACAAGTTATCTTCGGTTTCAAGCCCCAATACCGTCTGCTCTGACACTGATTCTGCAGAAGAAACCTCAGAATCCTAATTACTGGCCATTTGCAAACATAGTTCATAACATCCTTAATTTCTTTAACATCCCTTTGCAAAAGGTGCTGCCTTTCTCTTGCGACGAAGGGTATACCCCCTTGGCTAATCCCTGCTCCCACCATTTGCTTGGCCCTGACCTCTCTCTCCAAATCTAGCCACCATGATGTCTTGTTAAAGGCATCATTCTTGCCTCATTCCGTAGTTCACGGTGAATTTACCTCAATGTTTATTAACGGCTCTAAAACAGGGACAGTGTGGTAGCGTCTGCTGTCTTTCCTGACCTCAACCTCTCCCATACTCTCCCCCCAGATACTTTAATTTTTACGGCAGAATTAATGGCTATAATGATTACCCTTTCTAGAAATCTATTCCTTAACCAAGACTACCGTTATGTTATTTAATCAGATTCGCTCAGCGCGCTCCAGGAGCTTAAAACCTCTTATTCTAAAAGCACAATGGTATCCGCTGAACAACAATTTCTTCGGCTGCTCCACTTCCGTAAGAAACAAATCATTCTATGTTGGACCCCCTCTCATGTAGAGGTAACTGGCAATGAAATCGCCGATAGAGAGACCAAAATAGCCGTCTCTTTTTTCGGAGCAGTTCCAGGTACATCCCGGCTGCCATTCGACAAGGCCTTCTCCGATCACCTGATTACTATCCTGCTCTCAGACAAGGCTTTCGATCTCATTGGCAAGAAAGCTGGACGAATGATCAGTGGGGAGAGAAACTTAGAAATATAAAGCCGAGCATTGGTGAGTGGTCTTCCTTCCACAGACGAAAGAGCTTGCACGCCTTTGTATTGGCCACACCAATATCACTCGCAGTCACTATATGTCACGGGACACTCCTTCCAATTGCAAATTTTGCCGTCGTCATACTCCGCAATCTGTTTTCCATATCTTAATTGATTGTTCCAAACTGGACCCCTTTCGCCGTCGTCATTTCCCTACTTTATGGTCCATAACACATTCTAAAAGATTATCCTATATCTTATCTGAATCTTCCCACTTTAGCAGTAACCCTATTTACTTGTATCTTCAAGAAGCGAATATTTTTTACAATATTTGATTTTGTTATGTAATATTAAGACTATTAAAAATGTAAGGATATATTTTATTTAGTTTTTATTTATTTTTGACTGAATATACATTTCGCCATTCAAATTTTCCTTGATATTTAAAATATGTATAAGCCAGGACCCACCCATGGAGTTGATTATTCAACCCAGTGTGGCTGCTTCTTTGTGAGCCGTGATGGGTCCTGTACATTGACTCAATATATATATATATATATATATATATATATATATATATATATATATATATATATATATATATAAACTAACATATGTATATATATATATATATATATATATATATATATATATATATATATATATATATATATATATATATATAAATATATGTATAATGTATATATATATATATTTACATATATATATAATATATATATATATATATATATATATATATATATATATACCTATATACTACTATATATATATATGTATCTCTATAGATATATATATATATAATATATATATATATATATATATATATATATATATATATATATATATATATATATATATATATATATATATATATATATATATATATATATATATTAAGGCAATAAAAGGGGCGGGATAAGACTTCCTGGGTCTCAGGGGCATCTCAAAAGTTCAAAACGACCCTGATCTTTACTATATATATATATATATATATATATATATATATATATATATATATATATATATATATATATATATATATATATATATATATAAATATATATATATATATATATATATATATATATATATATATATATATATATATATATATATATATATATATATATATATATATATATATATATTTGATATTTATATATATATATATATATATATATATATATATATATGTTATATATATATATATATATATATATATATATATATATATATATATATATATATATATAGAACAAATGGAGTTGAAAGTAATTGGTTTAATATTAATAGCGGAGTGAGGCAGTGATGTGTTATGCCTCATTGGTTATTCAATTTGTATATGGATGGGGTTATGGAAGAATTAGAGGTGGGGTGGCAGGGGAAGGTGTTGGAATGATGGAGAATCTAAGAGAGTGGAGGGTGTCTTACCTATTATATGTGGATGATTTGGTTTTGTGTGGAGAATGTGAAGAGAGTTTGAGAGGATTTGGTGGAGGGATTTGGTAGGGTGTGTAAAAGAGGAGTTTGAAAGTAAACGTAGATAAGAGTAAGGTTATGGTTGTGAGTGAAGACAGTCCTCAGTGTGAAGTTATGTTAGATGGTGAGCATCTGGAACAAGTGTCTGAGTTTAAATACTTAGGATATATGTTGGATGAAAAGGGAACGGATGATGCAGAGTGTAGTAGGAAAGTTGTGAAAGGTAATAAGATGGCTGGTGAAATTAATTCCTTGATGAATATAAAGGGACTAAGTCTTGAGTGCGCTAGGGTCTTACATGATGGTATGTTATTACCTGTGTTAATGCACAGTAGTGAAGCTATGGTCTGGAATAAGAGGAATAGATCTAAAGTACAATGTGTTCAGATGAACAATCTTAGGGGCTGTTAGGTGTGAGAAAAATTGATAAAAGGAGGAATGAACGAATTAGGGAATTGTGTGGTATAAAGAAAGGGGTAAATGAGAGGATAAATGAAAGTACATCGAGATGGTTTGGTCATGTGGAAAAGATGGATGATAGTCGGTTGGTTAAGCGGATATATTGTGGTGAGTGTGCTGGAAATCCACCGGTTGGAAGACCTAAGAAAAAGTAGATTGAGTCAGTGAAGGAATGCCTGAAAGAGAAGAATGTGAGTTTAGAAGAGGTGAGAAAAAAGGTGCATAATAGGAGGGAATAGAGGGGGCTTTGTGAAGGGGGGTATGGTTGTGGCAAACCTTGGCCAAAGGATGAAAACTACATTGACGAGATACCACAGTGAGGATCCGTCGCGGTAACTAAAGTTTAATTAAAATTAAACATTTTTAGGGGCGAAATGAAAACTATTTAAAGCAAATAAAAAAAATTTTATTGCTTGTTTTTGGATCTAGTTTGTTGCGCGACATTCTTAATTGAATAAAATGTATTGAAAGTTAAGGTGTTGAGCGGCCAAACGTAAAAGAAAATGAAATAAAATGATTTTTTAAAGGTTACTAAACCTTTTTTTTTTATACTAGATGAATTTTTTTCCTAAGGGTGACCTGACCTGACCTTACCTAACCTAACCAAACCTAACCTAACCTCATTTCATCCCTAGAACATAGAAAAAAAAAATTATTTTGCCCCTAGAACATCTATTTATGTATCATAGTGGTTACCTGCGAAATTTTTTTTGATCCGACCTCCCGTTCCGTGTGGCCGTTAAGTAACTTTGTCCATATATATATATATATATATATATATATATATATATATATATATATATATATATATATATATATATATATATATATATATATATATATATATATATATATATATATATATATATATATATATATATATATATATATATATATATATATATATAAAGTGAAAAATTTAACCAGCCCCAGGAATCGATTCCGGTGACAACAGCATCTCAGTTAGATAGTGTACAGGATACATTCCCACTGCGATACTCCGCCTCCTCAAAACAGAAGACATTTTAGAATAGATTCACGTTCTCTGCTTCAATATAGCTGTGGGAACTCTGTACTTATTTAAAATCATAGAAAGGTGTTTGGAACCACTATTCGTGTTGTAAGGTATTCTTCGGTAACTCCTGGGTTACAGGAGTAACCAACCAAAGTCAAGCAACTCCAACATGGGCACAACAACTGTTGAGACGAAATTTTAAAAGAATGTCGCCTAAATCTTCTGAATGTTAATCATTCATGTAGTTTTAGTAATGAATGAAGTATATGTAGCTTGAAGGAAAATAAAGTTTAGGGGTTTATTTGATATTTACCATTAAATATTTTTTATTATATTCAGAAAAGATGATTGATTTCTATTATTTTGAATACTCTGGTCCCTGTCGAGCAGTGATGCTTACGGCAAAAGCACTTGGAATTTCCTTAAACAAAATACGTTTAAACATCATCAAGGAAGAACAAATGAACCCAAAATTCCTTGCTATTAACCCACTACACATCGTTCCAACAATAGTCGACGGAGACCTTACGCTCTGGGATAGGTTTGTTAATAAATTTAATCTTACTTTTAATTAAAACTTTAGTGATAGAAAATAATATTAAATTGAGTACTTGACTGAGTAATGTAATTTTCGAACCTAATACTGTTT
>JABUQX010088756.1:0-27500 GCA_015478945.1 Trachelipus rathkii
CGACATTTGTCTTTGTAATAATAGTCGTTTGCGTATTATTTATGAACATTGCTGCGTCAATAGCAGAAGATTTATTTGTTTAAATAACGCATAACTTGGAATTAAGATTGAGAGTGATTTCCCTTCGAGGATAAAATCGTGAAAATCATTTTAGAAAGAATCTATTTGACAAATTTCGTATTTATTTAATATATGTTTATAGTGAAAATATTTTGGGTAGTTGAATTTATTTATGGAATTTGGTAATATTTGGTATATGTTTATAGTAAGAATATTTGAGTAAATGAATCTATTTATTGAAGGTCGAAATATTTGGTATATGTTTATAGTAGGAATATTTTAGTGAATTATTTAAAATAATAAAATATTTATATATAAAGATATGTTAATATTTGCTGGTTAGGATTTAAAATGTTACTTGTTTTTCGTTTTGTATTCTTCTCCATTGGTAATTTGAAAAAAGATAAACGCAGGGAAAATAAAAAGATAAAATAAAAAGAAAATCGTGGTAAAGCGGTTACAGTAAATTAACTTGGGTAAAAGTGGTGGTTATTAAAAACATTAAAAATATTATTGTTTTAGAAACCAATAAAATTATAATATATATATATATATATATATATATATATTATATATATATATATATATATATAATATATTTTATATTATATTATATAATATATATATATTATTATATATATATATATTATATATATATATATATATTATATATATTTAACTTCATTTGAAATGAAAAGTCTCAGCCCCCCCCGAAAAAAAAATTCCTGGCTACGGGCCTGATATATATATTATATAATATATATATATATATATAATATATATATATATATATATATATAATATATAATATTAATATAAACAACCCAACTCCTCTACATATATTATACACTCAACATAAATAATAACTTAATAATATAATATAGATTTATGATTCTCACAACAAGAGCACGCTACCTGAAGGATTATAGAAGGCCGCACTCGTAATCACACCCCACAACCCGTCTAGCTTTGTCTCAAACATATCATATATTGAAACAATAAATAATTAAAGTACTATTCGAAACATTATTCTTAAAAAACCAAAAATTTAATATTAATAATAATATAATTATATAAAATAATAATAGATAATAATAATATATGAGATTACACCGTATGAAATAAACACACATCAAATACGCATAATATAATATTTATGCATTAAGATCAATATATAAGGGCTCACGACCAATTATACATATTAATTATAAACATTGCGACAATCAGCGTTCGCTGTATCCCGTGAATAAAATATTAAAAGAATTTTAAAATCTAATAATGTAAGGCAAATAAAGATACAATTTCAACAACTAAATGGATTTTTCACTAAATGTTTAACAAAGAATTATTTCGATAACTGAATATAGCACAAATTAGGCTTAAAAATAAGGCGAAATTACTCACCTTTGGTACCATTCGATGACAAAGGTCACACATGAGGATTCCTAAGAGCAGCAAAGAAAGTCAGGTGGTGCTCGTTAAACAGTTCTGTGTAAATGGTCCTTTTGCGAATAAGACTTGATTAAGAATACAGTGGGTTGGACACCTAAACAAAGGAGAGATTCTAAAATCGCTTTCTTTTGAATGCGAAGATGGCGATAATAGATTGTCCAATAGGAAAGCAAGCTTCACATATATAGGATCACGTGAGAAGGATAACGACGATTAATACTAACAAGGAAGAAAGTGAGCAACGAAAGACATAAGCTCACTCTCCCGAACCCCAAGCGGGAGCTCGAGAGGGCACTCTAAGGCTGAATACAAGCGAAACACTCGGCATATCGCGTCATGAACCGCGCGATGTAGAACGAGGTGCAGATCCAGACACCGATACAAAAGTTGCAGTCGAATCGGTATCTGGATTCGGAGAGAGGAAATACAGTCATCTAGGAATCCAGGAGAGACTGAGCCTTGTAAGGAACAGCAAGGGGAGACGGCCGGAGTGGTGGCGAAGACAGTGACAATAGCTGAGGAGTTTGAGCAACAAGGTTTCAGGTTCGTTTGGAGACACAAGTTGATGTAAAAGGCAGAATGGGGCATGAAGTCGATGTGACTCCTTGAATGCCGAAGCTAGAAGTAGACTGGTGCGGGTGCCGAAGCTAAGGAGGAGAGTGTTGGAATGAAATACACGAGCGAAATCAATAGTCGAACAATAAGACCGGTTGATCCATTCCATACTGATAATGTTATTCGCTTCCTCTAATGCTCCCCTTCTGTAACAAGGTGAAAAAAAACTTTCGATTAACCCGCTTTATAATAACGACGGAAGGTCCGTCATATCGCGGCTTGCAAAGGGCTACGGTGTGAATCATGCCGAATTAATACATGAGAGAGCAAGTCTCCAAATCCGCAGGCATGTAGGTTGGACGGGAGGGTGGGCGTGGCAAAAGACGCTTCCACGCTCAGTACATGAAGAAGGCGACCAGAAGCTGAAGCCTGAAGATACGTAAGTAAATTTTGCGGACGCACGAAGTACATACACTACACAGCTATCCTCGGACTCGTGAATGGTAACACGCCATACAGAACGACTAGACAGTCTGAACATATAGAGGTCTTCTCTCTGCTCACATATATTAACGCAGATAAACAGGAACACAAATATATATACACCATATAGGTCCGAGATATTCCCACTGGAGACATAAACGAGACCAGCCATATCCACCGCTCCCGATTGAAACTCTCTACCGAAAGCCATTGAGCTTGCCGAAGCATCAGCAATGAGCGAAGGCGCTTAGAGACCAGACTTACAGAGTCAATAAAGGACACTCCTTCCAGAGGCACTCCAAAACGCCACTCAAACCTGTCGCCTCGGACCACACGCTACAACGGACAGTCTGACAAAAAACCTGCTACATAACCACATAATCTAAACTCACACCAAAATACGCCCTCAGAATTGTCTTCGCTGCACAAGTAATACACAACGAAAAAGGGAGACATGGCATTCTACCAATATCGAAGTTAGTAACCGGCTCAAATGCAAGTGAGAATGTGGTGAAACACTTTGAACAGATGGTAAGGGCCGACTAAATCAATGTGCACCTGGTCCAAAACGTTCACAGGGGGAGAATTCGCTGAAGAGGTGCGAAGTGTGCTTGGTTTGCCACTTTGGATTTTTGAACAGTTGAGAACACTGCGGTGTCCACTTTTAACATCCTTTAGTAAAGGACGGCCAGACAAAAATGCTTACCTATTTTAACTTGACTACCTTTTACCCCTGGGTGCGACACGTCGTGAATGGTGTGAAACACCTTTTGCGCATGGGTTCAGGTACGACTGGGCACGCAGGAATGTGCTGGAAGAGACTTCGCATAGGAAAGGGGAACCAAAAAATTTTCTACGTTTGTATGGTCTACTGAATAAGCCCTAGGCAAAAAACAATTGTCTTCGTAGTTGCGCCCTGCAGACAGCATTTCGAAGAAATCAATTGTCCTGGTAAAGAGAGACTAGCTTAATTCGATAGAGCATCCGGCAGTGAATCGTGTCTTTCCTTTGTATATGGCGGCATATCAGTCTGCTGAATTGCGGCAAATGAATTCAACGGTGGCGGGCTCACGTAGGGACTGTTCTCACTGTGCGCCAAGCTGTAATGGGCACTGCGTGATGGTAATGATCCGATACATATATGGATCCGACCTTCTATGAAGTCACGAAGCCTGCTTAATTGCTAAATAACATTGGCGAGAATCTCCTCCAAAGCGCGCTATAACTGTTTCAGCGGCGGCTGGCAACGTTTTCTAGAAAGAAAGCTCGAATGGAACGCCCATTCCGTTATCAACTGAACTGTTGTAGGCACGGCAACCTGCCGGCGAAATCTGCAAGCGTCTGTGTTGATTCTAGTCGGGGCTGTCGGATGGGATCAATCATAAGTAACTACGACGAGCAAGGGCTTCCTTGAATCGCGTGAAGGCATTAGTTGCTCGTCGCTCCAATCTACACAGTGACAGTACAGCAGACACCTTTACGTGGATGCTTAAGGAAAGTTGCCGTGAAGCCGGGAGGAGAATTTTTACGCGCGCGGACGGTAAACGATGGTTCGACAGTTTACCATCCCTAAAACGACGGACGTTTGACGCTGTCTTTACCACCGGGTTTCGGAAAACTCACCGAGATGGCTGCCACACGATCCTCAAGGGGACGTATACCATCGGCAGAGGATCGTATGTCCGAGAAAAGTTAAGGATGAAACTCCGAATTCACATTTGGAAGAATTGACACATAGACCAAATTCACTTAGTCTGGTAAAAACTTGCCTGAGATGTGAAGTATGTTCTTCCGGAGAGGCACTGGCAATCAATAAGTCGTCTATGTAGGCGAAAACGAAAGGTAAGCCGCGTAATACTGAGTCTAAAAGACGTTGGAATGATTGACTAGCATTTCGTAAACCGAAAGGCGTTCGGAGAAATTCGTAAAGGCCGAAAGGAGTGATAATGGCAGTCTTATGAATGTCTTCCGGATTGACGGGAATTTGAAAAAAAGGCGCTGATTAAGTCAATTTTTGAGAAGATAGTACAACCAGAGAGAGGTGGGATGTGAAATCCTGTAGATGAGGGACATTATAGCGGTCCGGGCGGGTGATCGCATTCAGGCAGCGATAATCGCCAGTCGGGCGATAATCCCCATTTGGTTTGAGAACCATATGTAATGGAGAGGCGTAATCGGACTTTGAGGGGCGGATGATGCCCTTCTCTAAGAGAGATTCAAATTCCAGCTTTGCCGCTTTGAGTTTATCTGGTGCAAGACGTCGTGCATGAGAGAATGGAGGTCTGCCAGAAGTTTCAATGTGATGACAACATTATGTTTCACAGGGGGGAACTTGGAGACTGGAGAAAGAAGCTCTGGAAAATCGGTGATTAATAATGATTCAAAAACATTATTAGATGGAGAAAGATGTATGCCACTGATGGAAGCAGATGCACGAATACAAGCGGATGAGAAATGTGTCTCAAAATCAATGATGCGGTTGTGGTTCATGTCAACAAGAAGGTTGAAGTGGGACAGGAAGTCTGCACCTAATATTGGTAATGTGACGTCGGCTATCGTGAAGTCCCATATAAAATCACGACGGAACGAGAGCGTTAAATGGAGTCGTTTGTTACCATAAGTGTTAATGGTTGTGCCATTGGCGGCGCGTAAAGAGCCTGATGCTTCTGGAGCATGAGTTTTCCCGAGGACGGAAAGTGGCACAGCGGAAATGGAACTACCGCTATCTACGAGATAAGATAGTTTGGTGGATGGATCGTAGACACAAAGTAGGTTTGACGCTTTCGATACCACCCCGAGCGAATTTATGGAGTGGTGTTGGAGTTTAAATTCCCGAATGTACAAGGCTTAAGACATGACCGAGTTTATTCCAAAACGTTGATGGTTTCCTACAAATACCCTGTTGGTTATGCGACGGAAATTGAACTAAAGCCTGAGAATCAACAGGAGAAGAGGCGAACTGACGCGAAGGAGTAGGAGATCGACGATAGGAACGTCTTTGCATAGTAGGAGAGCGAGAATGATGACCGTAATTGTATGCAGAATAAGTGTTTGGTGCATTGGGAGGGGGTGGAGGATATGAAGGATTGGGAGGGGGATTGGGAGGATAAGGATGATGATACTGCTGAGGATAAGGATATTGCTGTTGAGGATAAGGATATTGTTGTTGAGGATAAGGATATTGTTGTTGAGGATAAGGAGGGGAAGGAGGAGGGGGGGGAGGAGCAGTGGAACGCGTTTCCAAAGCTCGCATTCTCGTAGTTAAGTCCATGATGGTGTTCTGTAACACCTGTAGTTGTGATAAAATATAAGCATTTTCTGGGGCCGGTGGGTGCCGAAGTGCATTTACTGACTCACTCACATGCGAAGGTGACGCTGGTGGTAAGTTATTATTACCGGTGGGATCTATGATATGCGAAACTTGTGAAGGTATGTCTGCTGTCGCAAGAGGTTTCGCTTTACAAACTCTATCTGCATAAGTAGCGAGTTCTTGCAGTGAACAATTAGGATCGACGGTAGCTAAGCGCAATTGCATCTCTGCAGGGAGTTTCTGTAGGAAGAGATGGCGCACAATGTGTGTACAATTACCTACAGGAGGGCCGTCAAGGAGATTTAGCATATCTGATAGCAGTACTGAAGGCAGACGGTCTCCAAGAGAGCCACCAGTCAAAAGTTTTTTTACTTTTTCGGCATCGGTTTCCCCCAGCCGGTTTAAAAGTTCGGTTTTAAGTTGAGTATAGGGCTGGTTGTGGGAATGTAAGGAGGGTAAAACATCTTTCAGGCGCTGTAATACGGGAACAGGCAAGATATTTAAAAGAGCTCTGAATCGTGCAAGCTCATTTGTGGATTCCAGCTGGAGCTCGAGTAATGTAAAGGTCAAATCGAGATCGTTGTTGACAAATTTTCCCGTGTAAGCGTTAGGGGTTTCCCTATCTGAAGCAGGCTGTTGGGAAATAACATTCATATTTTCAGTATTTGTAGCGTCAGGCGGAGACATAATTAATATTAATAAATGTAAAATAGTAATCGAAATTTTTTGAAGACAATATTACAGATCAAAAAATTGTGCCTAATGATGCGATTTGCACGACGCTAAATAGTTAATACAAATAATTGGTCAGAGAACCAAAATAACACACTAAGATACTACAAAAGGTATATAAAGGATGATAAAAAATATATAGTAGCCGGCTTGTACGGGCTAAAAATGGTTAAAAAACTAATTGATTTAAAAGTGAAGAAAAGACAGGATTTCGACTGTTAAAGATTTTTCAAATGTATGGTTAATAAATTTTTTTTTCTTTTTTTTTTTTTTTATAAAAGGATATCGCGTCTGCTTGAGGATGTGGATCCGTGTGTATCCTGTTGAGATGAGAGAGATCTCAGGGTAGCTGTAGGTTCAGGGACGTACTGAAGTTTCAGAAGGCTGGTAGCTAACAAAACTCGTTTTCGGTCTGTCAAAATCTATATTGAAACAATAAACATAATTAATATATTGTAACCATTAACAAATAATAATATAATAATAATATATTAATATAATAATAATAATAATTAATAATGAGATTCACATTATGAAATATAAAAGTTACGCATAAAATAGTGCGTTCTCTATTTATGATTAAGACTCTATTCTAAGGGAGACAATATATTTTAATTAATGAAAGTCAAATAAGAATTCGATCTAACATGAATAAATATTAAAAATAATTTAAAATCTAAATAATGTAAGGCACAATAAAGATTAATTTTCACTAAATGTTTTTCACTAAATATTATAACAAAGAATTATTTTCGATACTGAATAGCACAAAATTAGGCCTTAGAAAATAAGGCGAAATTACTCACTTTGTACCCTATTCAAGACAAAGGTCACACAGAGGATTCTAAGAGCACAAAGAAATCAGTGGTGCTCGTTAAACAGTTTGTGAAATGTCTTTTGCGAATAAACTTGATAAGATAAGTGGTTTGGACACTAAAAAAGGAGAGATTCTAAAATGCTTCTTGAGGCGAAGATGGCGAATTCGTTGTCCAATAGGAAGCAAGATTTTAGGTCACGTGAGAGGTAGGACGATAATACTAAAAGATATATATATATATATATATATATATATTATATATATATATATATATATATATATATATATAATATATATATATATATATGATATATAATATATATATGCGTAAGGCCAGGATTTCATTTGGGGGGCAAAGGTTGAGTTTGATATATATATAATATATACTAATTATCTATATATATATTATTATATATATTATATATATATATATATCTATATATATATATATAATATATATATATATATATATGTATATATATAATATTAATATATATATATATATATATATATATAATATAATATTATATAGATATATATAGTAATATATTATATATATATATATATATATATATATATATATGATATATATATTATATATTATATATATATTTATAATATATATTGGAGGGCCCGTAGCCAGGAATTTTTTTTTCGGGGGGGGCTGCGACTTTCGAAAGTGGTTACATCAATGTAGGTAAATTAATATATATTATAATATATTATATATATATATATATTAATATATATATATATATATAGATATATATAATATATATAAGTTATAATATATATATATATATATAGTATATTATATACTATATATATATAATTATATATATATATATATTATATATAATATATATATATATAATATATATATTATATATATTAATATATATTATATAGATATAATATCTTAAGAACTTACCATCGTTTTATAAGGTAAATTTCAGTTTCCTTGTTTTTGACTGAGGTGATTTCAAAATATTTTCATTGCTGACTTCTGTGCTGAGATCTCGATAAATTGACAGTAAAGCAAGACCTGTGCGATCCTCTCAAACACTATTCCGTAAATACGTTTTCTAGACTTCTAATATCGAAAAGGTTTTCTTTCTACTGTTGCGGGTGGATACAGCAATACTGCTAATGATATTCAGGATACAATGTTAGGGAAACCTCTCTTGTCCACGCTTAGCCAAAAGCACCGACGCAGTTTATGGTTTTCATTTTCTAGCAGCCATATACGCTGCCAGAGACACCACCCTCCTCTTTAGTGTATCCTCGTAAGGGTCTGGAAGGTCGTGCTTAAAAAGAGATGCTTTATTTCAATATTGCTTATCTTGGGTAATGCCACTTTCTGGTAAAAATAACGAAGTGAAATGATAGTTGTTCCATGCGAAAAGAAATCGATCAGTCAAACGAAGAATCAGATCATCATGAAGGAATAAAAACTGATGCCGGTAATATGATCTCCCGGATCTGATGTAGGCACATTACAACGATGTTTTCTGGGAACTTCGTAGTTCTTGGAATTGTTATTTCAATACCTAAGCTGTCGCATTCATTTTTAGCTTGTGTGAATATATGTGTTAAAACTCTGTTTTGCATTTTGATAATCTTTTTCGAGAAGTTGAATAATGTCTTCCACTAAGTTTATTGCACCTGACAATGTCCAAATGGACACCCTGTAACTGTTTGACAAGGTGTTGGGTTATTCCAAGAAATTTACTTAACACGTTAAGCTGTTATAGGATAAAATTCCAAATTAAATTGAATTTTAACAATCGAGTAGCTTTCCCTGTGATACATTCACAAGGCATTCTTTGTTATTTTTCTTCCAATGCACGCAAGTTATTGGCTCAAGAGTCTTTTAAAAAGGAAAACCGCTTTCATGCCGTTCACACCATGTGGTTTCTCGCCCATCTTTTTGATCCTCTTGTTAATTTGGTTACTAGAAACTTTTATTTTAACTTCCAGAAGTTTTGTGCGCTCCGGACTCGATCGAAAAAAAGTGTTTCAGAGATGAATCCTAAGATGTTTCGAATTGCTGAATTTTAGAAGAGTCCTGGAGACTAGATTTTAAACAATGTGCTACACTATGTGTGTATAGAGCTTTAGAAACTCATTCCGAAAACAGATTGGACTCTCGGGAATTCGCACTCTCATCGGAGGAGGCTCCATCCTACTTGCTCTAAATTTTCAAATTTTTACACAGATAGCCGAGTCTCTCAGAAATACATTTTGGCCAATGTTTTCCCTGAAGATATCATAAACCGGACAAATGATAAGAAAATCCTCTGTTAAAGTAAAACGAGTATCACCTTCTATCACCACCAATCGCGTAACCTTAACACAAAGTGAAAACGTTCTGTTTGGGAAATATCCGATGTTTCATCAGCTAATGCTGAAAAAAAATTTGTTTTTATTAACTTCTTTCACTATTTTCCTTTGTATAAACTGACTAAATGACTGTATGAGATTCATTTCTGCTATCACGGACTCGTAATACATTGAATTTTTTGGACCGATAGAAGTAAGCTGGTTCTTCAAAACTGGTCGCCTCCATTTTTGCGTCGAAACCTAAGAACTTGAATAAGAAGGCTTCTAAAATTTTCCTTCATTTTCAGCTGAGTTCATAATTCAATACGTCAGAGTGACTGAGCCCCTTAATGCTAGACCTTGCTGGCCACAATATAAAGTATAGTTTCAATTAGTTGGTTACAAGTTTTCTTATTTTTCTTCACATTTTTCTTTTTGAGTGTCAGGTTGTTTGTCTATGCTTTCGATTTTTCTGAATAGAGCATACAAATATTATCAATATATATATCTGTATATAATATATATATAATATAATATATATTATATATATATATATATATATATAATATATATATAATATATATAGTATATATATATATATATATATTATATATATAGTATATATTATATGTATATATCTATATTATATATATATATATATATATGATATATATATATATTATAATATATATATATATATATATAAATATATATAATATATATATATATATATATATATAGTATATATAATATAATATATATACTAAATATATATATATATTATAATTATATATATAATTAAATATAATATATATATATATTTGTAGTTTTTTTTTCTGCTTGAAAAAATTGCAGTCGATAATTTCGGGGGGGCTGCAGCCCACCCCCCTGGCTACGCCCCTGTATATACTTATATGTATTTCATTAACAACAAAATTCATTTTTTCAATCCGATATCTCAAAAACTCAATAGCTACAGGGAAAAGGAATACGTTGTGGAAAGCTGGTCCAATTTTAGTGCGGAAAATGTTAAATAAAAAAAAATTAAAAAAAATGCATATCTCAAAAACTACAATAGCTACAGCGAAAAGGACTACATTTTTGGAATCCTTGTAAAAATGTAATTTTAGTACATGTAAAAAATAATAATAAATAAATAAAAATTATTTTTTCCTTGTTTTTTTTTTTTAAAGACATAATATTATATATATAAATAATAACTACTATGATTATACATATATTAAATTAATTATAATAAAAATTAATATTTATATAAAAATTTAAATAAATTTAATTAATTTAATATATATATAATATATAATTATATATAATATAATATATTAATTTAATATATATATAAACCACGCAAATGTAGGGGGCCTCGAGCCGACGGGGACACAGGGGGGGACGTTTCTTACCCCGGAGGGGATGGTCGGAGGAACCCCCGCCGACAGCCCAATACCAAAGAGCGGGGTTCCGAAGACCCTCCCGAGGGGGGGAATTAGTCCTACCTAGTTTCCCGGAAGGCCGAGAGAACCCGACTCCTTCCATCTTGCGGTATAACCTTGGGGTATTCTTTAGTAAAAAAAAAAAAAAAGCAAATTTAAGAGAAGGCTATTTATTTAACGAGTAACCAATAAAAGTCTCTTAATAGGCTAATAATCATATACTATAATTATTAACATAATTTTTTTATTTTTTTATTTTTTTTACATTTTCCTAATCATAATTTTTTACCAGGATTCCAAAAATGTATTCCTTTTCGCTGTAACTATTGTAGTTTTTTGAGATTTTTTTTTTTTTTTTACATTTTCCGCAATAAAATTGGAACAGATTCAGCATGATTCCTTTTCCCTGTAGCTACTTGTTGTTTTTTGAGATATTGAGAACTGGAATTGAGAAAATTTTCGCTGTTAATGAATCAGTCTTTCCCTATATTATATATATATATTATATATATATTATATTAAATATATATATATATATATATATTATATATATATATATATATATATATATATATATATATAATATAATATAATATATATAAATATATATATATATCAAGCTTTAATCAACCGCCAAATGCTATCGAAATACTGAGAGTTGCAGCGGAGAATAACTGTCTGAAGAAGCCAGCTGATAAAAACACACAGCTAGTTGACTTCAAGCTAATATGAAAACGAAACACATTAAAACTATATATATAACTATATATATAATGTATGTTTATATACGTTTAGGATTAGAAGTTTACTACTTCATTATTATTGATTGATGTATCTTTCAGTTTTTTCTACTAATAAACTTAAAAACGTCGTCTGGCAAATCATTATAGATTCAGTTTTTTATTTTCGCCAAGATTTAGGGGGGGGCTGGGCCCCCTCCACCCCTGCTACGCCCATATATAGTATTATATATATATAATTATATATAATATATATATATATATATATATATATATATTATATATATATATTATATATTTAATATATATTATCTATATGGCGTATGCAGGGGTGCACTTGCTCCAGTAAATCTTGGCGAAATAAAAAAATGAACCTTATTATCCTTATATGTTTGCCAGACGACGTTTTTAAGGGTTTATTAGTAGAAAAACTGAAAAGATACATCAATCGATTGATAATGAAGTAGTAATTACGAAATTACTACGTATCCATAACCTACATTCTTCCTAAAGAGTTTTGAAAATGTGTCTTCCGTTTTCATGTTGACTGTTGAATCAAACTAGCGTGTGTAAAACAAACTGTTTGCGTCAAAAGCATATATATATATATAATATATATTATATTATATATATAATATATATATATATATAATATATTATATATATATAATATATATATTATATATATTTATATACAAGAATAAATTATATACATATATATATATAATATATATATTAATATTTATATATATATATATATATATATTATAATATATATATATATATATATAATATAATATATATATACTATATATCTATAATATTAAATATAATATAATATATATTATACAGACTTCAGAAAGCAACATGCATGTAATAAAGACAACTAGAAACAGACTCATGAAAATCAAATACATTTTTGGTAATCAGGAACATTTTTATGGATGAAATAAAAAAAAAATAACGCTTTAAAAAATGGGATGAAATTAAAAAAAAATAATGCTTTTAAAAAGTGGAGAGAGAGAGAGAAGAGAGAGAGAGAGAGAGAGAGAGGAGAAGAGAGAGAGAGAGAGAGAGAGAGAGAGAGAGAGAGAGAGAGAGAGAGAGAGAGAGAGAGAGAGAGAGAGAGAGAGAGAGAGAGAGAGAGAGAGAGAGAGAGAGAGAGAGAGTTGATCAGAGCAGGAGAATTATTTATGTCAAAAATCAAAGCCCCCATTCACTGTTTTATAAGGAGGGCTTTATGATTGGAACCACCACCCTACATATGGGACGCAAACTCCGTACAGGGACGAACCGCTTTTATACAGAGCAAACTACTAGAGAGGAATGATGTGATGCTTCGAATCTGTTCTTAACAAGAGGATTTGGAAACATCTTAATTTGTCAAATCTTATCTCTAATCGCCAGCATGGCTTCGTAGGAAGCGCTCTTCTGGTGAGTGATCTACTTTTTCTTCACTCCGATTGACTCTTAATTGGTTCTCTGCTCTTCGACAATCTGTGAATCTTTAATTGCTGTGACACTAGACATATCGAAATCCTTCGAAAGTCTCTGGCACAAAGCTTTAATTTCCAGAGGTGGCCATTCCGCAATTTATGTCGGCAATTGCGGACTATCCCCCCCCCCTAAAGAAAAAAAAAAATGCGGAATTGCGATCAAATTGATTTTTTTTTTTTTTTTTTTTTTTGAGGAATTGCATGCAGTTAGCGAAATGACCAAATTATTCCGTAATTTAAGTCGGCAATTATTAGCGGACTACCAAAAAAAATTGTGGAATTGCAGCGGAATGCTAAAATTTAAAATATTTTTTAGTCACTATTGCAAATTAAAAAAAAAAGAAATATATAATATTATATATATATATATATATATATATATATATATATTATATATATATATATATATATTATATATATATATATATATATATATATATATATATTATATATAATATATAAAAATATATATATATATATATATATTATATATATATATATATATATATATTTAATATATATATATAACCATTGTTATAAAACTTGTTAATGTATATATAATATATATATATATATATATTATAATATATATTATATATATATATATATATATATATATATATATATATATATATATATATATATATATATATAATATATTTTTTTATATAATATTATATATATATTTATATAACCATACATATGCTACTATAAGCTATATATACATAACACTATAAAAATTAAATTAATATATAAATTGTAAGGAAATTTTTATTGGAAATTATGTTTTTAACTACTAATAAAGGGTGGACTGTTGCAGACTTCAATAGAGGAAAAAAATATTAGCGAAAGAATTAGCCGATTTCGATAGCGGACTTGCAAAGCAGAAAAAGTTGCGGAATTGCGATAGCGCGGACTGGCGAAGAAGAAAAAAGTTTCGGAATTGCGAACTACGAATGTCCAACAAAGCTAGACGGAATTACGAATTGCAGACTAATCAAAAAAGTTGCGGTGCCTTACTCTGTTAATTTTTAAATTTACCTCTTTCTGTATCTATCCTTCTCTCTGAACCTCCTTTCTGGTCGTGTCAACCAGCAGGAGCTATTATTCGAAACACCATTCATCCCTTCTTAAAAACTATTATTTTATTTATTATTATTATACTGGTATTCCTCAAGGTTTTGTTCGGAATCCCAACTTTCTTTATTCTCGCAAACTGAATAATTTCGCTGTCTTTATTTATCTCCACATTCACCTTACATGCTAAGAACTTTAGTTTACTTTTCAAATTTCTTTTTGAATTGAAAGATGTTTCATTCAAAAGCAAATACTCATTGCTAGGAGGGTGTCCTTGGAGTAACTAACTCTGTTCTTTCTCGTAGCCTAGGCCTAACCTAGATGGATTGTCGTTGCCGTAAACCTAGACCTAACCTAGATAGTTTGTATTTAAGTAAAAATTAAATAATATTTAAGTTAATAAATATTGACTCACAGAAATGTTCAAATCTCTCATCCTTAGGATGCTTTCTTTGCCACATAAATAAGGCCAAATAGCCGAGTAGATGTTGTTTCTTTCTGCCTCGTGTTAAGAAATATTTAATTTGCCGGTTTCCGTAATTTCACATTCTTATCTTCCACTTTTCAGGAACTTTTTATCTACTATAAACGAAATATCGCAACAATGCTAAAAACTGTAAAATCATTTTCAAAAAGTTCGAATAAATCTTTTTTAAATTCATATTCACAAAAATAAGAACACAAAAGATGTCGACCTAACCCTTCAGAGTTTAAAAATTAATGGCGTTTCGTAAATTTATAAATATGATATTTTTCCTTTGAAAACGTTCCAATAATGTCCTAATAAATATAACACCTGTTAACAAGATCTGTGTCTCCCAATGGTTTCCTCGATACTTGCGAAGTTTAAATATCGATAAATATCGATTTGAGGTCAGAAAGAATCTATATATATATATACTTATATTATATATATATATTATATAATATATATATATATATATATCATATATATATATTATATATAATATAATATATATATTAATATATATATATATATTAAATATATATAATATATATATATATATATATAATATATTACATTTTAGTACACACTAATCAAATGGCCCTGAATTAGCAGTGGAAGTGATTTTACAGAGGGAATAAAGCTTCGAGTAAAGTAGAAAATCTTCCCACATATAAACTTAAAACATTTCTAATTTCAGATTAAATTAAAAATTAACTTAAAAAAATTTACATCAAAACTAGTATTGTCGTGTATTATATAGGTACTTCATTACTTTTTAATAAATATTTAATTTGAAAGTAAAAATGCTCAAATCGCAATAGGTATATTTTTCATGAAAATTGTTCTTCCCCTATAGGCCTCTATACTTCTTCTCTTGTATGATCATCTGACCTCCTCCTCCCTCCTCCTCCTGAGTCAGACAAGTGTCCCCATCATCCAAACCGCGCCTGAAAAATATAACACATTTGTGCTGGTAATCGATCGGTGATATTATCGTTTAAAAATATGTTTTCGACCGTAATCGGGAACCCAAAACCGGGAAATGCGTTAGCGAACATCCTCTTCAACAAATATCGATATATTGATATTTTTTCGAAATTTTATATATATATATATATATATAATTATATATATGTATATATATATATATATATATATATAATTATATATATATGTATATATATATATATATATTATATTATATATATCTATATATTTTATAACCGTTTTTTCTTAGAACTAAAAAATACCCTAGGGTAGAAAGCAAGTTACAGAAATCGGGGTCTAGCCGGCCTAACGGTTAGAAGAGCAAAGGGTGATATACATTTTTCCCTACGTCTGATTGGGCCCCATAAAATTTATACAAAAATCGAAAATTATCAATACTTTTCTATATTTTTTCGATAATACTAATCCTCGATATTACGGCGCCTAAACATCTACTTACCTATCCCAGAGGGTACCTGCACAATCTAATTATTAGACTGTGGTACCTGTCGAAAAATAATTTAAATCCGACATCACGTTCTTAGGTTACCTAACTCAACTTTGTCCCATTTTTGGCTTTAAACTGTTATTTAAATGAAAAAAGAAAACTGGCTCAATAATTCTAGAAGTAGGATAAAAATTCGCTTGATTCGATAGCTGAGGATAAAATATCGATATATCGGCTTATAAAATATCATCGATATTTTTTTCGATACTATCGAAAAAAATATCAATATTTATATTGGTCCTCTTTCGGCATCCCTAAAATACGGAATCATCTTGACAGACCTTCGCACCGAACACTGCACATCAACTGTCGCTCCTCCCTTATGCCTTCTTAGTTTGGCCTATCTCTGATGTCCGGAGCCACTTGCAACTTCCTAAGACATTGTTTATTTACCTTTCGTTTTTGTGCTATTTAAGCACTAGGTTCCTTGTTATAATTTTAAATTATATAATGTTTAACGGTGTTATTCAGAATTAAAATAGTGCTAATATGTTGAAATTTCTATTTAGTTCACATGTGAAAAATATTAATTTATAGTAAAACTTTTCTTTAGAATAGTTTTTAATTTTTAAGTCCTTGGAAACAGTATTGTCAGTTCCACTTTAACGCGACATTATGCTTAGCATTATTAACATAGCAGCTAATTATATAATTCCAATTTTATTATTATTTTTCGTTGTTGTTATTTTTATTATGTTGTATTATGTTTATATTTTTTTTAGGTTTTTGCTACGGCTTTCCCTCTTCAGCCTTAAAGAGCTCCCTCAGACGCCTTCGTTAAGTCTCCAAAGCCTACAGAGAGCTCCTCTCTCTCTTTTGAAGTCAATGTCCGTGACCTACCACTAGACCTATTTAATTAATATTATTTTTTTTATTGACGATCGGGGGCCTGCTCAAAAAAGCAGCAGAGCTTTTAGGAGATATTCTCCTAACCCTGTTACAAAGAGATACATTTTGTGTTTTTTAAGCTTTTAAGTACCTTAATTTAAGTGTTTTTTATAATATTTTTTTTTTATTATTAAAGCTAGGATAGGTCCAGTTTTAGCAGTGCTCTTTTTCTCGTTTTATAATACTTTTGATATAATATCGCATTCCACCTGACACCTGGTATGATCATTCCCAATAATACTGATAATAAATACTGTGCGAGCCGGGACCACCCCCAGCGCTTGTTGAACACGTCTACTGCACCTCCAGCAAATTCTTTGGGCTTTCTTTGGTAAGCTTCTTAACTGAAGACATCGATTTCACATTCGTGCTTCCTAGAGCTCCAGCTAGAATTCCACCTCTGAGTTTTCACTGCTTTTCGGGCTCTTTCTAAATATCTTCCTACTAAAGTACTTCAAAAGGTTGCGAATATTGTTTCCTCGCTTGCAAATTAAGTAACCAACCTTATAGCCGACTTGAAACAGTTATGCTTTTTTAGCTACGATTAGGGGAGTAGGATGCTGACAAAGGTTAAAAATTGTTGTTGAAACGAGAAGCTTAGGTGATAAAAGGCTGCCATCTGTTTTATTCAGAATACTGCTTGTGTTATTAGATTGGCACCACTAGTAGGCGCCCTGTGCAAAACAGTACGACAAACTTTTTTCTGTCAAAGACTCCTGCCGAGCTCAGTTTCAGCCTCAAAAACAATTGATCCTAATAGTTCCTTCACGAACAGCTGCTTATCGCAGATTCAAGGTATTAAGCAAAACCTCTTACGCTATCAAGCATTAGTCTTCCTACCTCGTAATAGCACCAGCTTGTCGCCAGGCATAGCGTCAAAGCAACTACCTACTAACCCGCAGGTTGCTAGCTTCACTAATGTAATCCAATCTTCTTCTGCTCACAGCCCTTTGCCTTTGGAAGCGGCCTTTCCCAAACATTAGAAAGACACTATTTTTTGACCTCACTAATAAAATTAGGGCTATTGAAGCTCGCTCTACTTATTATCCGTCTTTCTCGCCGCCTCCTCCCTCTTACTCTCACTATCCTCCATGCTTCTTCCTTCTACTCTCACTACCACATTTCTACCACGCATCGTGGTTCTTTTTCGTCGGTCCCCTAGCACACAATCGCCCCAATCTGGCCGCAGATCAATCGCAATTTTCACCAACAATCACGCCCATCTTCAAAGTTCTACCGCCCCTCCTACGCACAACCAACAAGGAGTATGCTTTAATCATCAGCGATGGGGTGACCAGACACGCAACTGCAAACCCTGTGCTTATAATTTAAACTCTCCTGCCACATCTTAAAGGCGCAAGATGTGGTTAACTCAGCGTCCAACTCCTCTGCTGTCTAGACCATTCTACCGCTTTGTCCTATTCATCGATGCTGGATCCATTCTTTTTCAAGTTTTCGGCCTTGCTCTTTTTTGCAGAAGAACCGTGCTCGCTGACCCTTTAGGGTCATTGCAGGCAGCGAACGGTTCCGTTATTCTACATTACGGTACCTAAAACACTTCATCTCGACCCTTATCTTTTCTCCTCAACGACTTCTTCTGAAGCTTGTTATTGCCGATGTTACTATCTTCCCATTTTTTGGTGCCTGACTTCTTCTCATTTAAATATCCTTGTCGACCTACATCACAACCCGCTTGATCAAATTATAGACTCAGTTCTCCTCGCTTGCATCCGTGCTACTTCTTCAAACACGGTAATCCCCTTCCTAGGTACAATCCTTTCTATTCTCTTTTGTCTTCCGACTTTGCCGATCCTTGTCTCCCCCAGTCTCGACCTTCCCGGAGGTTAAACACAACGTCGTCCATCACATAGAGACCGATGGGAGACTCCTTTCTTCCCAACCGCCCGTCGTCTTGGCCCTGATAAACTAAAGCTGTTACGGCAGGAGTTTAATACCCTGCTTCAACAGAACATCAATCAGCCCTTCCAACTCTCAACTACTCCTAACCTCTTCACCTGGTGCTTCAAACAAATGTGATTACCGCCCTAATCGGCCGCATATTACAGGTGCTTTAACGCATCACTCTTCCAGATATGGTAGATCCTGTTCCCCGGCCATATCAGGATTTCACCGCCGCTTTCTTGGATGTCGCATCTTTTCTAAAATCGACCTTGTGAAAGCCTTTTATCAGATCCCAGTCCTCCATCCTGCAGACGTCCACAAAACTGCTGTTATAACCCCTTCGGTCTTTTTGAATTCTTACGTACCACTTTTTGGCCTACACAGGAACGCAGCGCAACTCGTTCCAACGCTTTTTTAATTCGCATCCTCACGGATTGCTGTTTGCCTTCGCGTACATAGATTACCGTTTCATTCGCTCGCTCCTTCCGGAAGAGCACCTTTCTCATCTTCGCCAGGTGTTCACTAGTTAGTGGGATATGGCATGCGTGTTAATATACTTTGAAATGTTGCGTTCGCGCCCATTCAACTAACCTTCCTGGACCAACAACCAACCATCTCTTTCCGAGGGCATCCGTCCCTCGATGACAGTGTTTCTGCCATCGTTCTTCCTCTTCCTGCTAAACAGAGTCAACTCTGTCGTTTTCTTGCGTATGGTATAACTTTTACTACAGTTTTTTTTAACCGTTCCGCTGCAGAAAATTTCGTACTCTCAACGCTTTTTCTCAACCTGTTTGAAAAGGTTCTTCGACCTCTGTCACCGTTGACTGAAGCCGAACGAGGCCCGTCTAGGCTTTCCCAACCTTCATTAAAAGAAGCCCTGCTCTTCCGTTCTTTCTCGTTTCCCCTTAACAAACCTACTTGAATCCATACCGGCGTTCAGATTGCGGTGGGCGCTGTCCTGCAACGTTTCTTGAAGGTGATTGGCTCCCTTTAGCCAGAGCAGCGCCCCACAAAGAAACTTGAATTATGTAAGTTCCTCGTTGAAACGATTGGGTAAAGCAAACTCCTACAACGAAATGTTCTTAACCACGCGAACAAACTTTGAGAGAAGATGGATGCTGGCTGGTGTTCGTTGTGCCACTCCAGTGGCACTAGTCACTCCGGTGGTCACCAATATGATGGGGTTATGGTCGCTGTTGAAGAACCACCTTCATTAGCTGAAGAACTAGATGATGTTGAAAGTGAGTGAGCATTTGTGCGATGCAATTGGCGTTTCGTCCGCGGGGGGCTGCCTTTTGGACTCATCATGGTCGCGCCCCCTTCCACCAAGACGCCACAGAACTCCCCCCAGTGACAATTCCGCGCGAGCACACTCCGCTCTGCGCACCTGGAAGGACGTTGGTCCAGCTGTCAGATGAGAGCTAGGTGTGCACACATTAAAGCCACTGAGAAGGCTTCGACCACTCTGTACTCTTACGTGCAGTTGGTTCTGCACCTGCAGTGAGAAGCACAGTACAGGCGTTACAGGATGACCAACGTCCTTCCAGGTGCGCAGAGTGGAGTGTGCTCGCGGCATTGTCACTGGGGGGGAGTTCTGTGGGCGTCGGTGGCAGGGGGCTGCGACACCACCGACGAGTCAAAGCACGCCCCCGGGACGAAAACGCCAGATTCATCGAAGACAACGCCTCACTCTCTTTCAACATCATCTAGTCTTCACTAATGAAGGTATGTTCTTCAACAGCGACCATAAACCCCTTCAATATATATATATATATATATATATATATATATATTATATATATATATATATATAATCTTATATTATAATATATATATATATAATATATATATATATATATATATATATATAATATATATATATATATTCCATTCAAAGTAATCCATAATTTCTTAAACCCCATGGGTATCATCGCCCCTTTCTAGTGTAAAAAAAAATTATTCCCAATATCTATGCTCACAAATAACTGTAATTATTTGAAATTCTAATGAACTTATTGATGACTATTTAGAGGGAATACAAGGATCTATAAATGAAATCTTTTAATATTAATTTAAAATGTAAAAAAAAAAATAATCCCAGACCCAGGGTTGGAGACTTTATTTCCACTTTCAATTATTATGTACTGAAATAGTATTTATAAATAAATAAAATAAAAATGTAAAACAAAATTTGGAAAATTAATAGTAATATAATAATATTAATAAATAATAATTAATAAATAATAATAATAATCATAAAATACTAATGTAGCCTTTAACAAGTATGCGAATTTTCACAAGGCTACTTAATAAATAATAAATAATAATAATATAATTGATAGTACCTAAATTTTTCAATTGAAAGATCAACTGCTGCAGAGATAAGCTTCCTTTTCTAAAGTATATAAAAAACTCCTGCCTCAACGGCACTGCCCTATTCTTGGATTAGGATCTTTAGGACGATACTCCTAGGAATGGCAAGAGGAATCGAACTATATTATTGGCACCACAGTAGCGGCATGAGATTATCTTTCTTAATTTAAATAAAATAACTCGCACAATATCTTTCTCAAGATTAGGAAGAAACAATTACATGAAGTATGAAATTCAAGATTCAAACTCAGTGAACTGTTAATAGTGGGTCCAGATTCATGAATCATTAAAATTATGATATAAAGATCAGGTTTGCAAACCTTTCTGGAACGCAATTGGAATCAAGAGTCGGATATGAAGGTCTCAGATCCTAAGCTAACTTGGATGAACTGAATAGGAATATAATGAATTTTTAATAGATGAATAGGAATTCAAAAATATACGGACTGAAGGTCATGGGATCTTAGGTGGTTATGTGATTTTTAGAAGCAATCATATCAGCTCTGATTCAAAAGCATGAAAAGGTTTAAGGAAAATAAAACATCTTTTTTCCTCAAGAATTCCTGATTAATTTTCTCTACCTCATTTTTACAGTGTAGTTTGATTCGATATCCAATGCTTATGGGCTTATAATCTTTCGCCACTCCATTGACATCAATACGATTGTTTGCCTATTTCTAAAGTGAGACTCTGTTATCAACTTCTTTTCTACGCCTCATGAAATGTTTTCAAATATAGGTTTTCTATCATTATTTCTGAGAAATATGTAATTTTAAGTTTTCCCACAAAAATTTTATTCGGTTCACATTAAATACTTTATGTCGAGCATATTAAAGTAATCTATTAAGTTGTAGCCAGATACTTTTAGAAAGCTAGAGCCAGTTATGAATCTTAAAAAGTATAAAATGGGAGTCATAAATTTGTGATCCTCATCATCCCTGATAACGGGAAAAATTGTGGCATCCCAACATATGAAATTGCACCTTTTTCCTTAACCATGGAAATATAAAAATAATAAAATGGAAACAAGCCAATTTGGTCTGATTCGTTGCTGTCCCTATCATTTAATAGTCCTGTATAAGTCAGTCTTTAATCTAAGTTGGTGAGAGAGCAAGTGATCTGTAATTTTCTTTTTTTTTTGGAATTAATTTTGCAGGGACATTTTTTAAAATGGGATTTCTTAACTTAACTATGAATGATAGAATGCCTTACTGACTGATAACGGTCATATGTAGCATATTCACATATATCTTATTTAAATCTTTTCCCCTCCTATATGTCTTTCTATAAATAATGTCGAGAAAAAATAGGCTTTCACAGCTTTCCATTTTTTAAAAAACAGGGGACACGACGGGAACAGCATCAGAACCAATTTCCTTTGAAGGAAATTTAGATGAACATCCCTCTTGGAACAATAGATCTTTCAAAATAGAACGTCTAGTCATATGAAGAGGCAAAGGATTATTTAAAACGGAATATTCTAAAATTTTCACTTATTGAGGACTTAAGAGGAATATTAGTTTCGTTATTATTTCTGTTGAATGAATTACCTACTCAGGAGGAATATTCGAATTAGGAATCTATGACTTTTTAACTATTATTGTGTTAACTTCGGTGGGTTTCTCATTGCATGATTAACAGGAGTATCATCACCTTCCATTTTTATCTTATCCTGTGAACCAGATAAGTTATTAACTTGACTAGGCACATATTTTGAAATTCGATAATTGGTTAATATTGGATACGAACTTATTATTGAAGGTTCTGATATAGTTCTGGGCAAATTATTGGCGTTTTTTGCAATTCCTGACGTAGATGGGAAACTTAAGGCTCCTGTCAATTCTCTGTTAGAGTAAATTATAGGCGATGTCGAAACTGTCGGCTGCACAGGCTCCTGCAGGTTTCTCATTAAATGACCAACAGGAGTAACATTGCCTTTCTTTTTTGTCTCATCACATGAACCTGATACCTTATACTGGATACTGCCTTTCTAAGCGTCTTGGTACAGTTCTAGTAAAATTATTGGCGTTTTCTGCAATTCCTGACGCAGATGGGAAACTTAAGGCTCCTGTCAATTCTCTGTTAGAGTAAATTATAGGCGATGGGGAAACTATCGGTTGCACAGGCTCCTGCAGGGTTTTCATTAAATGATAAACAGGAGTAAAATTGCCTTTCTTTTTTGTCCCATCACATGAACCTGATACCTTATTAATATGACTAGGTGAATTTACTGAAAGTAACTTGGCTAATACTGGATACTGCCTTTCTAAGTGTCTTGGTACAGTTCTGGGAAAATTATTCGCGTTTTCTGCAATTCCTGACGCAGATGGGAAACTTACGGCTCCTGTCAACTCTCTGTTAGAGTAAATTATAGGCGATATAGTTCTGGGGAAATTATTGGCGTTTTTTGCAATTCCTGACGTAGATGGGAAACTTACGGCTCCTGTCAACTCTCTGTTAGAGTAAATTATAGGCGATGTCGAAACTGTCGGCTGCACAGGCTCCTGCAGGTTTCTCATCAAATGATCAACAGAAGTAACATTACCTTTCTTTTTTGTCTCATTATATGAACCTGATACCTTATACTGACACTGGCTTGCTAAGTGTTCTGGTACAGTTCTGGGCAAATTATTGGCGTCTTCTGTAATTCCTGACGTAGATGGGAAACTTAAGGCTCCTGTCAACTCTCTGTTAGAGTAAATTATAGGCGATGTCGAAACTGTCGGCTGCACAGGCTCCTGCAGGTTTCTCATCAAATGATCAACAGAAGTAACATTACCTTTCTTTTTTGTCTCATTATATGAACCTGATACCTTATACTGACACTGGCTTGCTAAATGTTCTGGTACAGTTCTGGGCAAATTATTGGCGTCTCGTGTAATTCCTGACGTAATTGGAAAGCTTAAGGCTCCTGTCAATTCTCTCTTACTGTAAACTATAGGCGATGGCGAATTCACCACACTTATATTTAAGTTACTGGGAACCAGTATTATGCCTCCATTTGAAACAGAATTAAAATCAACTAACCTATTTGCATTAGTGAGATAAAAAACATTTGAAAGCGGTCTTGGTAATTCTTGAGTATTACTAGAAGTATTTGACATTAAATTGTCTTCACAAACACTGGTATTTGCTTTGTTCATAACATTACCATCATATCTGCGAAGAGGTTTATGAATATTTTCAGGAACAGCTTCTACCATTGAGGGAGGTTCAAATGAAGATACTTTATTTTCATTTAATTGTATTGGGTGGCTAATAGGTAAATTAATATTTTTACACTTTGTGTTTATATAACTGGGAATATGTTCTGACGTATTTTCAGAATATTTAAATGAATGTGATAAACTCTTTTCCAAAGTGCTCACAAATTTTTCACTATGACTATCATCACCACCTGCTGTACTTATTCTATGCAAACTTTTATTAGAATCGCTCGAAGAAATACACTCTGAAAGCAAGGGCATATTCTTACTCTCATCTATCATCATAACTTCAGCGCAAGGCTCTGATTCTTTATCAGCGATATTGGAGACAAAGCTTTCGTTACATTTCTTTTCTATTACGTAATGCTCGTTTTGCCTTTTTCGAGGGGAAGAATCGTAACAGAAAAACGATTTTCTGTGTAACTTTCTCGGTAAATTATTTTCAACGTTAAAACTGCTACAATCAAATGAGGTTTCAATAAATTCTAAATTCGTCTGAGGAAAATGAATATCAACTTCTGATTCATTGGAAGCTACCATCGATTCAGATTTTGAATAAATGTCACCATGACTTTCTTTTTTTCCATGTTCCGAACTATATATATATAAAAAATAAAAAAAAAAAAAAAAAAAAAAAAAAAAAAAAAAAAAAAAAAAAAAAAAAAAAAAAAAACCCGATACAATTTTCTACATTAGCATTTCCTGAAAATTCCTTAAGACTAGCTATTTTCTCACATCTAATTTCATTTAAGTCAGAACGTTCACTTAAACTTTCCTGAGATACATTTTCATTTATTTCCAAACAATCTTGGACAGTATTCTCTTCGGTTATCATATCTGCATCATTGGAATCAATTTCATCTTCTTCACTATCACTTAGTGATTCTTTATAAATCTCGATAGCTTTACTTAAGTATTCATATGATTTTCTATTAACTGGTTTATTAACTTTTTGATTACTTTGCGAATGGTTTGTCCCCAACATGTTTTCCTTAAGATCCTGATCACTTTCCAAAAAGTTTGCAGAGAATTCCGAAACACTCTTTCTCAACTGTTTTTGCTCAATACCCAATATATCACTCAGCATCGATGTAACCTTATTATTCACAAATTGAAAAACAATCTCACGGAAGTGACTCAGGCCAACATTAGAAACAGATGGATCCGTTTGAGGTTTATCCTCACGTTGTTCATTTGTATAATTCCCATTATTGATCCATGATATTCCATCACTTTGGAAAGAAGTATTTTCTTCACACACATTTTTCTTGTGAGTCTCTTCATGTCTCTTTAGATCCCGCCATGTCACTGAAGTATAACTACATTGTGAACACTCATATTTTTTGGATCTCAAGTGAGTTTCATATTTGTGTGTTTCAAGTTTAGAAGATGATTGAGAAACGAAATCACATTTTGCACAAAAATGTAATTTTAATTTTTCTAAAAGTACTTTAGGTTTCTGAAAAAAGATCTGAATTAAGGCATCGTCTCCAAAAATGTCTTCTGAGTCTGTTGGGAAGAATTTAAATAGTTCTGCATCACTGTCCATTTCATTTGGCAGATTCGCATCCAAATTAACATCTGAACTACTTAAAGTATTGTATATTTCTCCATCTGTATTTTCTCCATTACTTTCAACATTATTATTCTGATAAAATGTTCCTCCACCAACATAAGATGCTTTACTAGATATAGAATTATCATCGCTTTCATGAGATTCTGAAAAATTTCCTTTTCTAATATGTTCATTGAAATTAGATGCTTTCTTTATATCAATTTTTTTACTGAAGGGGCTTTTTGAATGAAGATATAACTCATCATCAGTTAAGTATTCAGAGCTGTCAGAGTCAATGTCTCTCTCTTTTTGACGTTTTTTGCGTTTATTTTTTATTTTAGGAGAGACAGAATTATCTGAACTTTTGCCATCAGTTTTTCCGATATTATAATCTAAATTTATTTTATCAAGATAAAGCTCCTTATCCGTATTTATCTCTTTATCTGAATCAATTGACACTTGTACTCTTTTAAAGTTAAGTTTTCTCTCTCTCAAAGCATGTCCATGTCCTGAAGATGTCTCATTACCAGTGCTAACCTTGGCATTACTTTCAATCTCATCTGAAAAATTGTCATCACTACTTGTGCTTCCCATTATCTCGTCTTCATATTCTTCAGGTTTGTTCCTGTCACAACATGTTTTACTACGTTTATGTTGGATATAATTTATTTTGTATTTTGTGCTAAAGTTACAATCTGAACACTTATAAGATATACTATTAGAACGTAAGGCCCGGTGAGAATTCATCTGATTGGGTGTTTGTGTAGTGTACTCACACGTGTTATTAAGGTCATTTGCTGCATGAGAGTTACCAAGTTCTTTACTTATCTCGTCCGAGTTCTTTCTAAATGAATTTAAATCAATTGAAATGGTGTTGCTTTCTTTCCTTGAGTCACTTTCATCTCCATCCGAGTGCAACGTTTGCAATGTTTCATTTACTTCACCTTTTTCAAACTCTTCGTCTTCTTCTTCCGTTACATTACAATTCAGATCAAGTGAAGCAGAATTTTCATCAGAAACTGAAGTACCCTCTACGGTTTCTTTATTTCTGTTTTGTCTTAAATTGGGACTATATTTGACCTTGAATCTCCATTGTTTTTGACTCTGATTCAATACTCCG
>JABUQX010088756.1:37500-39039 GCA_015478945.1 Trachelipus rathkii
TTACAGATGCAGCTGAATTTCAAACAGCATAAATTAATTTAAGACGTTTCTACACGCTGGAAACAGAACTTATGATATGCTTAAAAGATTGTTTGAACAAAAAGTTACCCTATCCATATACGCTGCTGATGCAATCAGAATATGTTGACTGATTCAGTTGGCAAAATTATTCCATTTACTTTGAGCCATTGACAACATCACTAAATGAAGCAAATAAACGTGAAGTTAAAAACCAGTCTGCCCAGTGATCCCTTTCCATTTTAGCAGTAAATCTATTTTTAAATAAGGCCAATTAAAAGCAAAAAGCTTCAGTGGAATAATTAACTCGTTGAAGAGCTTAAGAAATCAGTAGGAAAAAAGACTTTTCTAAAATTTCGTATGTGATAAATCTTTGGTGTGTAGCTACTTTCTTAGATCTGCGTTTCAAGCTAATTTTTCAACATGAATCAGATGAATCAGTAAAAAATATGGTCGTTGAGGCATGGAAAGAAATGCATGAAATTAGCTCCTGACTCTTCTGCTGACGATGATTCACGTAGTGGGAAAGTGAAGCTGAAGGTTCCATTTTCACTTCTATAATGGATTGTTTTAAAGAAATTGTGGCATCAAAATCGTCATACAGAAAAGAAAGCGAGAGTGAAAAACGAAAGTCCCATTCTTCTGACGATGTGATTATTGTACATAGAAGTAAAAGGCTACATACGGAATTACATCCAGAAATAAACAAATATATAAGTTTGGCTACTTTTGACCGGTGAAGACAATGATATTCCCTTCAATTGGTGGAAAAACACTAGAAATAGTTTTATGAATTTGAAAAAAACTAGCAATAAAATACCTTTCAGCTCCACCGTCATCAGTCGAAAGTGAAATATTTAGAACAGGAGGAAATATTTATGAAGCCAAAGAAATAGGTTATCCCCTGAAAATGGAGAACTGCTAATGTTCTGTCATTTTAACCTTAGAGCTTATTCAAATGAAGTTTAGTTTAATATCTTTAACTACGAAACTTTTCAATTTTCATTTAATTATTTTTAATATGTGAATGGTTTGCTATAAGTGCTTAAAAATAGTTATTTTCTTTTTTTTTATTACTTTGTATATAACACTGGTAAAAATGAAATTTTCTTGGACGGTGTTTCGCAATTGATTATTGATGTTGCTGCATTTCAAAAATGTGTATAATCGGTTTTTGCATATTCACATCACATTTGGTGAGATTATTGTGTGTAAACGCAGATTGTAAATTTTATGAATTTTTACCTTTTTTCAAGAGGGTCTATCCACAATTATTGGGATAATATATATATATATAAATAATGATAATATATATTATATATAATATATATATTATATATATATATATATATATATATATATATATATATATATATATATATATAATATATATCGTATATATATATTGGATATATGAAAGGAGAGAACAAATCTCAATGATATGATACATGTCTTTTATAGATATATCGGTTAAACATATAATACAACTATGAATAAAGAGTTATATGGGACAACAATGAA
>JABUQX010088757.1:0-25000 GCA_015478945.1 Trachelipus rathkii
ATAGAAACTATGTTCAACAATCAATATGGTAATAATACATGTTTTCGAAAAACATTATTATACTTCTATATTCAGTGTAAAATATATCATATTGGTAAACTACCGTAGCTGGCTTTATCACTAGAACTTTGAGTTTCAATAGTTTTTTAAATTCTATATTGTACGTCTTATGTTATGTATTTTTAGAGCATTCCGTTGCTTTTGGAACATATTCCGTTCGTAAGACGGTGGTGATTTATCGATTACACAGTTCATCTCTTGAGATTTCCTAGTTTATGTAATGGTATAATAAGCTTGATGTTCATCGTTTAGAACATGTTGCGGGGTTCCATCTAAGAAGGCTGATCACATTATGGTGAGAAATGCACAAGGACTAAGTGGTACGAATTCGGAAATACATCCAAGTAAGCTAAGATCTTACAACAATAAGACAATTTTAGTATAGCAGGTAGTCTTATGCTTATTGATGTATGAGGAAATATCGCTAAGTAAAACAGTCTGTTCTATCATGTTGACAGTAGAATATATAGTCAAATAGATAGTTACGGTTAAGCCACACATAGTTGAGCGATTAGAAAAAGAAAGTTATTACGTAGAAATGGTGCCCCTATAGTTCTTCTCAACACTGGTAAGAGATTAAGTGGTCATATAGCCATAATAGACTTAATTCAGGACGCTCAATGTGACTTTACCTTGCTTAGGATCCATTAGTAAAAGAGGTCATCTAAGTGTATAAGCAGGAGACTCAACTTCATAAGGTATGAGCAAGGAGAAAGTTTTAGTGTGTGGCATAATTGACACGCTATGATAATGTAGATGAAGATAAGTAAATTCGTTGATTTATTCTTATATTTATATCACAAATACATATACTGATTTAGTGACTAGTTATTTCAAAATAAACTTATGTTGGTTGTCTTAAACTTTTATATTTAACATCCTCTATAACAGAAGAACAAAAGCAATGCTTGTTAAAAGTCCTTTATACTACAATTATTTACCGACATTAAACTCGTACATGACTAAGATTTTACAAAATGACTTATATATACATATAGTTAAGTATTTCAATTTTTATTCATGTTATATAATCAATTCATTAGAATTAGAGTATTACCTCTCCTTGAAGATATACATTTATGATTATATATGTAATTCACTTTTCGTTAAACTAGGATTTGAATTAGTTAAGGATCTCATTATAGTTCTATATAAATTTAGTTGTTTAGTTAGATACGGAATAATTTATTTCATGTTAAGTATTATGGTATCTTTGAAATTAAATTCTACATATAAGAGAAACTTAGCGTAAATATAAAATACATGATCAGAACAAATTACGAAATAAAAAGTGCACAGGAGAATGAGATACTGGAATATAGCTTAGATTGGGACTAGTATAGTGTTTTATCTTTATTAACCAGACTGTATATTTTTTGCATTGATTCTCCACCTCAATCCCTTTTATCTCTTATTCATTGATTAATGGAATCTTTTTTAGAATTAGTTAAAACAGACGAAGTGATGTTATCACAGAATAAATTATAACTTAGGACTTGGATTATGATTTATAGCTAAAGCATTCGGATTTAAACTGAAAACCATTTTATGTGAGCCCAATTTAAAAATTGAACTCCATTGGATTAAAGAAAGATCATAGAGTTAGAGAAAACATGCGAAAAGTGATTGAAATTAACAGAGAGACCTCTCTTGATATAACTTTTGATACAAGAATTAAACATGGAGGAAAACTAGAGGAGTGCTATCGAATATAACGATAGAATAATAATAGTACCCAATATACACATAGCGGAAAAAACTTGATGGCAATTGACTACACCCATGAGATTAAATACTCAGATTTTGAATTAAGAGAAAATTAATTAAGGTACTCTGTAAGTAAATTAAATAAAAATAATTAAAGTAATTGAAAATTTAACGATTTTGGAATATTCGAAAAAAATTACTAGTTCATGGGTCCATTAAGTTACTGATTTGTCAGCTATACGTTCAATTTAGAAGCCATCGCATTTTTTTAAATTGTAAATACGAATATACAATAGCGAGAGTTGAGAGTAGATGAGCAGATTGAGAGAGATGAGTGATACATGAAAAAAGGAGTGAATCAACACCCTTGGGATTTTAGGACCAGAGAAAAGATAGTAAACTGTATATAGAAAGGATATTTCCATATTTAAAACTCTATATTGAGTATCACTTTCTCATTCAAAAAAACTTCAATTAATAGATTCTGAAAGTTCAACAATATGTGATTAATCACATATGATATACTAATAAATTTAAATTTGGTTATAAGAATACAAAGTAAAGAAGTAAAGAATCAATTCTCACTAGAAGTAGTTAATTGTCACGTAGAAAGAATAATTTAAGCGTATGCAGGCAAAAGTAAAAGGTTCAAGAGGAAAAATGCAGCGAGTGAAGTATTTGAAAAAAACATCGAAAATCAGAAGTGTTTATAAAATTAACAAGAATCCTTCTATGGAAGATTGCTGAATACAATGAAAACTGAGTCAGCTGATTGAAAATCAATAGTGCTGTGCTAATTGGAGAGTGAACATCTGTTCAGAGAAAATGAGGAAGGAGAGGAATAAATTGTATTTGTAGAAAAAGACATTATCATCATTTTAATATATTATTCATTAAATTTAAATTGAGTGTTAACAGTAACACTGGCAAGAAAAAAACAGCTTGATAGAATATTATCATCAATATACACATAGTATGAAATAATATGATAACAGAGCCAAAAAACGATATCATAAATATAAGACCAAACATTAAATCCACCATTTTTATTAATAAACCTACTTAAAGTGAGAACATTGTCACAGTCAAGATAAAATCCACCCTAAGGGATTTTTACAAAACCGGGACCAACGCGAGGGCCCTCATCAACTAGTGCACATTACGAATGCCTTCGCGTGCAATGTAAGGGTTCGAGTTATTGCATATCTCCTAGATGTACGAGCACTTGCCCCATAGACCGATATCTAACTCTCACAAAGCATACCGCCATTTCCTCCATGTTAATGTATACCTTCTCTCGTCGCTGATGATTCAAACTCTCATTCTTTTATAGATGACGCCAATCAACTAGTTTTTTGCTCCGTCCAGTAATTGTTACATAGTCATCCCCATCCGTCGAGTTCGCCCAGTACAACTCACCGAATAATAACATCCACTTGAACCAACCACCTATATACCGATTATAACTTTATCCATATCGGACCAGACATCTCGTATGTATAAGGCTAGTCATATCGTTCTAATTCTCTAAATACCACAATTTAATGCCTATATTTCCTTACAAGCCACAAGCAACTCCCTAATGAGCGTTTCATTTTCTCATTTTAATCAATTGCATTCACACCTAGACAACACTCCTAAAGATTGTCTCAGTTCTAAGGACACAATGTAAACCTTAGTTTATACCTATCTTATTTTTCAGTAGCCATAGTTTGCATTAAAAAAAACAAATAAAGCAGGTAAGCAAATAAATAACGCTCAAGTGACTTAGACCCTTATATAATCCACCAAAGGTAATTTAAGTTGGCAAAGACCAGCCACCATCATGAATAGCGATTAAAACGTACTCGCTACATCTACCAGCTAGCTGCTGATATCACACGATTCCCTTTATCAATTTCACAATATAGTCATCAAAATATTTTAAATGTCAATGAGCCATGAATACTTGTGCCAGCTGCTCACTCAATATATTAAGGATAACTTTCACAGAACAGAGAGTGAACTGTATCTCACTCTCAGCCAATAACCTGTAACCTTTATCTTCCATTTACTTATCAAACTCTCGTCCCTTTACAACACGCTGACCGAAAATCCCAACTGATCCAAACTCCTCATAAATATATCAACAACAAGCTTAGAGGTAGCTAGTGAAATACAATAAAACACAAATAGAAAAACAATATATATTAATAACTCGTCATATAATCTACTTGTAAACTGTAATGTATTATTTATCATTAATAGTGGATAACCACTTTTCTTAACATTATTTTGTCATATTACACACAGTGCAAGAACAAAAAGTACAATTTCATATTTTTCTCCAGAGCAAAATAATTTGCACTAACCTTTACAACCTGACATTTTTTCATCCACCTCTTTTGATTCCTGTTCTAACCCTTATGTATTAGGGTTATTAGTTATAAGATTGATTTTCATTATTAAATCATTGAAACGCATAATAAATTCCTGAAGCTAAGACTTCATTTATACGCATTATTACAAGGAAGAGCTAATTACTCAATGGGGAACACGAAGGACCAAATTTTACCTTACTTAGGCATATGATTATTTTATATTCAAATCGACTTTCAACTCCCTATTTAATTTCTATAACACAGCTCTTCATATCAAATCGGGTCCATAAACAATAACTTTATGTGATTCCATTCAGGCAAATCATTTGAAACCAAAACATAATATCGAACTGAACGACTGTCATTAAGGGGCTTCACCTTATTTAATCTCCATATCATACTTTCCTGATATCTGCAAAATTACCAAAATACACTAACATGCTCAGAAACTTCATACACATACAATTATATTCTCAAGCTACACTTGCATTATGCACATCCTCACAATACCATGTTGTTTTCAAGTAATCAGATTTGATCAACATAGTAATATCGCCTAAGATAGTAGAAATATACAACTCAGCTGATCATTTATATCAAAAATGCACCCATATTGTTCATCAATATCACCAATAAGAAAGAGATTACATAGTCATTGCAAACTATAGATACACATATCAGATATATGATATTAACGCGTTATTACACTCTATTTCGAACATCAATCTATCTACATGAACAAAATTTACACAGTTTTAATTGTTAAAAACATTATTGGATATTCTTTTATATTAACTAATAATCAAATAAGTAATAACAAATCCTTAATAGTTTAATAATTTACGTTAAAGGTGACACTAGTTTATTTCGGCCCTTATGAATAATTAATATATATAAGGAGTTAATATACGTTCTCCACTACTACCATTCCACATAATAATTACACAGAATACTATAAATATATAGATGCACCCTCTAGATACCAACTAATCAATATGAATAGATAGATAAATCTGGTTTACACAATAAATTATATAACCAAATCATTCAATCACCATCTTCGCCTCCATGTCTGTAAGCTATTCAACCATAAACTAAATAATATCAATATTGATACACAATTAATATGATATAGCATATTCATGTTCTTAACATTAAATATTACATATATAACAAATCAAACATAATTTAATTATCACATTTTGACCTCCCAGATATATAAATTATATCCTAATTTTTAATTCATTATTCTATAGCGTAATTTTTATCTTAATTTATATTTCTAACAGTAGATTATTAAAATAAAAGCCAAGACCATTATGAAGGTGCTTTTCCTTTCGTAGTTTATAATTTAGATTATCTAATCTATAAGTTAAATAAATATTAACTCTATTATTAGCTAGTTATTAATTTAATTTATTTATTATTCTTTTTATTAATAACTCTCTCTCCATTTATCAATAATATAGTCTCATCTCTATTAATTATATACTTTCTCCTTAATAGTTTTAATTCCTTATTTATGCCAAAAATATATAATCCTTCATGCTTTTTGGTTTATAATCTAACAACGATGAACAATAGATTTACATTGTTACTTTAGTATAAATTAGGTTCTAGTCTTTCTTCATTTATATAAAATTATGATTGATTTTTATATAACGGTGCGGCTGTCTGTCATGGAATCATAAGGGCAAGTCTTCAATTTGGCACATAAGTATTGCCTTCAAAGGAGGTGAGGTATTTAGATATATTTTTTATTATTTTATTCTTATCACCTACTAATATTATATCTAATGCATTACCATTCTATACGGGTCAGATTAAGTAATTGAATTATATGGAAATTATCACTATCATATATACTACTCCTTTCATTTATGTTCTTAATATCTTTTATAAGATACAGATTCTCTTATTATCGTTCATTTATCTTTATACCTTTGGGCGGGAGCTATTATCACTACTACATAGTAAGACTTTTACTCCATTATAATCTTTATTTAGTATTACCACGCTGGCGTATTATATTAGGGTGGGGCATGGGGGAGCTGCTTATAATTCCAATATTATTATTATTCACCTCCTTTTCCAATTTTACGGCTGGTTAATAATTTAGCAAAAGACTTTCGCTTTTGTAATCAAAATAATGAGGGGATTTTATTCAGCTTTTTTAGTCTTATATTTTTCCTCTTTTATATTAAGTTATCATTAGTTGAATACATCCTTATTTCTTATTTATAAATGGACATATTTCAATTTATTATTATCTTATCATATTGATATATATTCATATCACAATAGGCATTAATCTTATATTATTTACATTGTTAAACTTTGTTTCATTGGCTTTCAGCAAAATTAACTATATCAAACATATATTATAATAATAATAATATAAGTAAACACATAACTTTGAAAAAGTTTTACTTCACTTCCTACATGTCTATAAGTGCTCAAACGAATCCAGAGTATTATACTAATCATCGTTAATGAGAGGGGCTACCACTATACCAATCATGCTAGTCCTCTAATTAATATTAGGTTGGTTTCACGCCATTACTTAGGTTAATTGTCAGAATTGTCACATTCTTACTGTGCAATCATCTTAATTAGCAATATATACTGATTTTTTGGCAAGCGTATCAAGCTCTCTATATAGACCACTTATTAGTAGTTGTCCCTTAACTGTTATCCATATTTTTTAATGCTTTTGGTCTATCACGTTAACGAGTTTTAAATTTTGAGAAATACTCACATAAATCACTGTACCGCTATCTGTTCATCTATAATGCCATATAAACGTGCTTATTCGGTTACATAACATTAAAACTTAATATCTATTAAATAATACAATATAATAAAGAGACGAAACAAAAGATGTATCCTAGAGTAATAATAATCCCATTATACCTTACTAGCAATCCTAAGTCAAGTATGATTTAACGAAGAGGAAGGGCTGAACACGCCAATCACTTAACATCTCCATTCTTTCATCATTCTATCAACAATCTGGTAGTCACAGCGGACAAACGCAAAAGCGTCATAATTGCTACGGTGATGAAAACTTAGCTCGCGACCAATTCGTCACGCAAGTCATACGAACTTTCACTATTACTTATGGATACTCACATTTAGTGTTTTTATCAAAGTAAAGACACTTAGTGGCAAGAGGGGAGGCGCATATATATATCGAGCAGGATAAAGTTATTTTTGCGCGAATTAGATCTGTCCCAAGAGATCAGAAAGATATATATTATTCTGATGATATATAAAAGTCATCAAAAAAATAACCGAATGTTCTTTCGCATATACAAAAAAACATATTGAATAAATAAATGTCGCAAATTATTTTTTTATACAAGGTATTGCAATTGATTTAATTATACAAATTTTACATGAATATTTTTTTTTTGGATATTATACATACTTATATAGAAATTTATTTAAAGACCAGTAATTACCTGTGTTGAGTACAATAAGATTTAATTCAATGATTAGTGTCAACAAATGTTTGTTTCGTCCATTGTTGATTCTTTCTTCCAGTCGCGCCGGTCGTTTGGGCATGATGGGTCGTCTCCTTCTGTACGCATTTCTTTGAATTAGCGGAGCTAAAATATTGGCGCCAGTGTAGGGAATGAGTAAGGTCAGAGGAATATAATCATTGAATTATTGTCAAAATTGATGGATCATGGTTGCCTACACTAGCATGATGAGTAAAGTAGTAAAGTGGGCTCAGGAGTCCATTAGTCGGAAAGCGGAATAAACCAATATAGTTCATAAAATCCTCTCCAATGACCTTACCTGTGCGTGTAGCGTTTACTGGCTATTTTTCAAATTAGATGATCTATGTTATTATAAACATATAGTAGGAAAACAACGAGACAGGTCCTATCAGACCTCCTACTGATTATTTGACACTAACTGGAAAACAGGGTTCCTAGTGAGAAGGGGGTACTACAATGTAGCGTTAGGGAACCATTTTTTACTTTATGCAGTGTCGGTACCCACGGTTAGCAGACTCTTTATATCTAAAAGATTTTGTACTCTAATATCTAATTCATACTCTGAACAGTTACAGGTGTTCTGCAGGATTTTAATGGGTTTAACACCGTTTATATCTAGGCACGTATAGACCCTTGCAATATTATTACTTTACTCTTCGAAAGAATGCGTTTTAATTCATAGAACTCCTAAATGTATTATGTATAAGTTCTCCACCATTTTGAACATCTATGTCAGCTGATCGACTTGTGAGTAAGATCTATGATTATTTAGGAAGTGAACACATGATTGTTAGTGTTTAATTCTATTTATATAAAAAAGCAAGTATTAGTAAAATTATATATCATTATATTAATATTAAATGTATAATATTATATATATTAATATATATATAATATATATAGTATTATATATATATAGATATATTATAATATATATATATATATAATGATATATATTAATTATTATATATACATATAGTATATTATAAATGTATATAGTATAAGTTAATTTATTATATCTAGATATTACTTCAGTCTATCATATATATCATGAGGCGCGACTCGCTATTAACCTCGTAGCTATTGCACGGGAGTGAATAGTATATAGAATACGAGTGCGAGTACTATGACTAAAAGCAGAATGTTACTGATAGTGTGACGGAGGAATAAAATTCTCTTCTTCTTTTTGGTTGAGATGAGACAGGAAGATGTAGGTTCAAGATATAATCATAATGAAACTATTAACATAGATAATATAAAGATGATTATGCTAAAAATTGGAGAAAACAAATATATATGTTATATTTTGTTCAATGCTATATTAAAGAAAGGTAGTACATTTTCGTTAGTGAGGCCGCACATGGAATAGTGTGGATATGAGTGTGTTGAGGTGTATGAATTAATGTGAATAAAGCGAACTAAGTACTGTTGTATATATTTATGTTGCCGATTTTAGGCATGACCTGGTATATGATTACAATTCATCTGTTATATTGATTAATAGAAGTCGGCGAGGACTAAATAATAAAAAAAAGAAATAGATTACAAATATATATTATACTATTAATATCAGTATATTATATAGTAGTTAATATATAATATTTCCTATATAATATTTTAATTAATATATATGTCATAAATATTTATACGTATATGCCTTTGACTATTGATTAGATTATTATATCTTTAGTTTATCGGTATACCTCAATATCAGGTAGCTAGTATATAGAACTGACATTCAAATTGTTTTGCAAGAGGGAGTAGATGAATTAGAGAAGACTTTATAATAAAATATAAGATATTATGAGGTAGTATGTGCACCACATTAAATGAGAGATATCACTGTGAGAGAAACTTCTGTTATTTAAATGTGTTAGCCCTTAATTGAATGATTTGTTACACATTATAATAAGTATTGAAAAGAATTCACTGGGATGCAATTTGATATGAAAGGATTTATGAATTTTTACTCTCTAACTAATGAATGCATCGCGTATTGCTCAGAATTATGAACTTCCACTAATTGCGAATTTCAGCAGACATTATCTGGTGTGTGATAAAAGAATAGGTTAGACTTTTGATTCAGGGTATGAAACATACATTTCAGTCAACACTTAGCGGTCTCGTCGTCATCAATCTCTCTCGCTTTGCTGGATCGTTCGCTTGATCGCGTCTCGGTGGTCGTCGTCCTGGGTGCGTCGCTCTGGTCAGGAGGCCTTTCTCCTCTCCCGTCTCTTAGAGTTCTGCTCGGTCTCTCTCTCTCGTCTCTTCATCTCTCTCATCATGCATTCTCTCTCCATCCTCTCACTAACCATCTCTCTCGATCTCTCTCTCCACTCTCTCTGTTTTCTCTCTCTCACTAGTCTCACTCTTAACATCCTGTCTTTCCTTCATCAAGTCTCGTCGTCGTGAATACCTCTCTCATAGGCAGGTCTGTCATGCGGTGCTTCCTTGCATTCGTCGGGCTCTCTTCTGCTAATGCTTCACAATTCACCTCTCTCTCCATTCTCAACCCTCTTCCATCGTCTCTTCTCATCCCAGTCGTCTCCGTCAATGCATCTCGGGCCGTGAGCATACGGTCGTTTAGTTCAGGTCCTCTCCTGCACAGTTCCTAAAGACCGATAAGAGAAGGCAACCATCTCTCGGCAATCCTCTAATTCTCTTGCAAAAATTTTCTCATCTTTATAAATCGAGGGGTACATTATCGTACCTATTTCGTTCTACTAAGTATAGTCAAGAGGATAGAGGGCGATGGAAGGAAAAAGATATCCACAGATTATATAGTATATGGGAAATAAGATTAAAATCTTAATCAAAATTTTTTAGTTATATGATATATAATTATATCATAATGTATGTATATTTTCAATTAAAATTTAAAAATAATCGATATATACTTTTAAAATATTATTTATAGCACTTTATATTATATTATTTATACATAATTTATTTTTTATATTATATAATTTTGACGCTCCTAGAATTTGTGCCTTTTATTAAAAATCTTGATTTAGCAGGTAACATGTATGCGCATTCGACAAGCTATTGGCGGTTACTATAAGATTGTTTTTGACAAGAGTTGTCCGGATTTTATTGAGCTGCAGTAGTTCTTAATGTGACCTGATTTACGTCCTCGACGCTATGCGAACTTTGATCTTCTTTTAGCACACGATTCGATAGTAGCGCGACTTATTTTTTTATATAATAGGTTTCAGGAAATCATGCTCCGTACGTTACCAACACGTCACTTAGCTTTTATTTATTGTCAACATAACATATCCATTCTATATTATCGATTCATACTAATGAAATCAATTCTAAATTTATGTATTCACCACACTACTCATATTACCATTATTAGACTTTATTTTATTATTCATATTATTAATTACTTGCTACCCCACCATACACTATCTATGATCATGCGCAGACAAATATCACTAATACTTAATGTGAAGGTCAATGTTGAGTATAATACACAATTTGCCCCAGAAATATTTGTATTATAGTCTGGAACAAATTTAATCGAACACTAAGAAGCACATAATTCTTATACTGTATTGATTAAATGACCTACACTTGAACTTCATTATTAATTCAATTCTATTTATGATTTAAATTGATAATTCTGAAATGAAGCCAGATAGTTCATCATTAAATTTTATTGATTTATTTAGTCATTATTATGTTACTCATATGTTACATATACTGAGAGAGCAAAATCTAATACATTCAATTATATCAACAAATATAACTAAAACCAAATAATAAAACCAGAAAATTTACTCATACATAATAATAAATTTAAGTTCCAATCAATCTATAACTACATAATAATATAATTCAACTATAGACTCTATAGTACACATATTTTTAATCATAATAATCTTAAAATATTAAATCATATAATTAGAAAATTATACTATATTAATTAAATTATATCGAGATCAATCAATAACATAAAATATAATTAATACACAATATAATCATAAGCTACTCTGTGTCAACTAGAGATCAATTAAAATTCATTTAATACTTTGCTTACACGGAATCAATCAAATATAAATTAATAATAATTAACATTATATAAAAAACAATCTCAACAAATAATATATAATGAATAATAAGTATAATACTAATAATAATAAAATAATATATAAAATAAAATAATAAATAATAATAATAATAATAATAATAATTATATATATTATATATTATATATTATATTATTATGTTTACTATTATTAATATTATTATTAATTACTATTATTATTATTTTATATTATTATTTATTTATTAATTTGTATCTAATATTATATTTTGTTATTATTATTCTTGCATATATTTATTGATAATAATAATAATAAATAATAACTAAGATACATAAAAAATAATATAATGATAGAGTTAACTAAATTCAATATTATTATTATTATTATCGTTATATATATACGAAATATTTAGTCGTATTATTATTATTGTTACTTATAAATTATTATTATTTATTTTATGATTATTTAATAGATATTGATTGATATTTAGCTATTATTGAATCTAATTTATGATCTTATTTCATTAATTATGTTATATTAATGTATAATATTTTTCCTCATTAATGCATAATTGATAACTCTTAATAAAATATTATTTCACTAAGTACGATATTATTATATTATTATCATTATTAGTTATTAATTTGTTTATTCTCTATTATTGATGAGTTTATTAGTATTCATCATTATTATTATATTATTATGAGAGAGTAATGATTCTATTATTACTATTGTCAATGTATTATATATATATGTACTAAGTTATATTATAAATTGTTATATAATCTATTGAAGTATGTGCATAGTAGATGTTGTGAAGTGAGTTAGTGAGGTAGCAGTGGCTAGATCGTAGTATGTCGATCAGTAGAGACTGAGTAAGTAGTAGTAGATACAGAGACTAACTACGAGAGACACCATGGAGCAGTCATGACTAAACAAGAAAGTACTGCCTATACAGTCGCACTTTTACTCATTAGACTAGGCTGATTGTAAGCTAAATTTTTGTGTTATTTTAATTTTTGTGTGCTGATTTGTCATCGGCATTTTTAATACAAATGATTATGTATTCTTAATATTTGTGGAGAATTAAGTGATATTAATTTTACTTATTTCAATTGTAAGATTTTTGTAGATTGAGCTTCACTTTAGATATACTAATTTATGGTACTCTTAAGTCAAGCTAGAACGCTCATAAGTCTGTTAATATATAACTTATGCAGCATTATTTAAATGGTAGTATGGATCTAGCGTCTCTGTTTAATAGTGAACATCTATTGATTTTTACAGTCGCTACTTAACATTTATGTTTTCTACCAACATCAGCTATAAACAATCATAGGTAGCCTAAAGCAGTTTGTTGAGAGAAATTTTGTTCTTTTAAGAGTAGGTGTATTCCGCCTACTTTAGTCGTATTAAGTTATAAAACTTTCTTACTAGAACGAAACTGACTGGTGTTCTTTTCCTTTTATTTAAGTCGATGCAACATCAAAGCTATAGATTAATGACAAGTCTACGAATTGATAAGCTGCAGTGAAAAATCGAGAATGGAAATCAACCAGTTCTTAGAAACGGATTCATGTTCAAGCGAGAGGAACATCAAAGCTAGTTATATAAGTCTCATTGTTCAGCTACGAGTTTATCTTTTAATGATGTTATTTGCCTCAATACATTTACCGTAAATGACTTTTCTCAATAGTTTTGAGTATGCTGATATCACGCATTTCTACGTCAATACATTCTAGTGTTCTTAATTTCTAATAAGTTCAATAAAAACATCGAGTTGTGAATGTGAATGGGTCAAGGGAACAATTTTACTCTTAATTGTGATTCATATCACAACGACAGTTCCATGTGTCATGAATGAGATATCGCGCTGGAGTTCTAGCTTGGTGCGAGATCATTTACATGAAGAAAGGACTGATGTTTATCAGCACGTATTTATAATTAACATCGTCATTGGTGAAGAAATTGTTTTGCTCTAGAATGAAAGTATTATACTTTATAAATGTATTATATGATACCAATTAGTTCTGTTTCGTGAAATACAGTCATTAAACATCTAGTTATCTGTGAATGGTAATTGCCTTAAACATATGATTTCGGTAAACTATAATTTAGGCATTTTTGAAAACACTTCTTAGGTTTAATTTTTTAATCTCTCATATCTAGTAGAGAGTCTCTAAAGACATGGATTATCCTTTAGGCAGTCAGCTCGTACGATCTATGCTCATCGTATGCCTTAACAAGTACAATTCAATTGATTATTCTGTTGGCTGTTGTATGATACCCTTTCTTTGATATTAGAGTTTCAATTTTTATTGCTATGTACGTTTTGAGTAGTTATCGGACGTTCCAAAAGCTGTACTGCGTATTCCAGCAGAGTCGTAATACCATGTTTTATAGAATATGCTTTAATATTTATAAGATGTATATAGTTGTTGAACGTCTTCTAGCACCATTAATAGCGTCCTACACGTTTAATGTTATTTATTCTACAACGCCGGTAAATGAGTCGTCGAGATAGTGAATGCCATTAAATCCTTATTAATCTCTAAGTACTGCCTAATCCCTTCTTCCACATACTAACAACTCTGAATAAATGAGTCCACGTCTTATTTAATATGGTATTATCTATTCGATGCACGTTACTTGCTCAAATAAGTGTATATTATTTGACTTCGTTTTACTGGTGTTAAATTTTCATTTGCCATGTTGTTGATCAGCTCGACGTTTTTAAAGGGTAGAGATACAAAATTGTTTAAATTCGATGAAGATTAAGAAAATACAACAATTTATTTGACTGTTCAAGAGTTATCCGAAATCATCCGCAAATTATCCGAAGATATCATATGCGATATAAGAATAGTTATTGAGGTTATTTATTATTTTTTTACTTTCAAGAAAAGCTATTATTATACAAACATTATTCTGAGTAATTAAAAATGCTGCAGAATAGTGATACCAGAATAATGTGATTCCGATAATGAAGGGAAGATGTTCGAGAAGCCTTAATGGAGGATTGATTGTTTATGGTGTTGCTTTCTTATGATCTGAAATATTTCCTATTTGTGATAGTTATAAAGGTTCAATATATGATAACTTGAAGGGTGGTGATAAATTGAGAGGTGGATTGAGTGGGTTGGTATTTTGGATTGGGAGGATGGATTTGGATTGATTCAGAGATATAGAAGTCAGAAATGTGGATAATGTTTGAATATTTTCAGCTCAAAAAATTATCATAAAAGTGTATCTGCTATCGAAATGGCATAGTTTAGAGTCGCAATAAGATTGTATAATAGGTTATTTTATCATTTAATTATATTTAGATTTGTTATTATTAGTTTCATGTTCATTTATTTTTAATTTTCCAATTTATTTTAATTTATTCATATAATGATTTTAAATGATGGTAATGTATGCCTATTTAAATGTTTAAGTTGAGAAGAAAGCCAATTTTGCAGTATAAAATGGACATTTGACAATTTAATAATTGTAAATTTAAAAATACTTGATTAAATTGTCTTAACACAAAACAATGAATGTTGTAATTAATTAATTTATGATTGTTAGTAGATTTCCGGTAACTTATATTTAAATGCTATCTGACAGAAAGTATAATATATTCGTGTAATGCTGATAATCATTAGAGCCAGCAAAGAGAAAAGGAGAGAATAAAGAAGCTCTGACGGAGCACTTCAAATCTGCTTATGAAAAAGTAATTCGTACTCATCTTTCTGATACTCTTGAATATTCTTTGGTGATTTGTCGATTGCGATGTTGGATCATACACAAGATTTGAAACGGGTATTCTATCTTAGCAATATTATTATCGAGGGTTTTTCTCGGATCGTAGAATTTGATCCGAGCTACATAGAAAACATCATTACCATCATCCACTTAAATACATCTCTTTCCAATTGGGGTAGGGTGACGTAGCATGACACAGAAAAGAAAAGTAGAGGAAGAACAGAACGCAAGTCGAAAAAAGCACATCCGCCTTACCATCCCCTTAATACTCTTAAGTGAGAACTGTCTCGATGTCAAAAAAATTCCGACGTCTTAGAGTTTGCGACGAGACTCTGCAGGCGACCCGCATGGGTAGCTCGTCATAGAGAAGGTTCATCTCCGCTTCTGCCTAGGTTCGCACAAATTCATACCTGATTCTCTAAACAGGCATTCACTCCGCTGAGCGTTATGACCTTATTCTTTACTCGCTCTGCAATCACATATTTCCTCAGTTTCAGTTGGCCATTCAGTATTTTACTGCGCGCCATACACTTTTTTTCTTGGATTTCGCCAGCACAGTTCGAATTCAACGGCAACTTCACCACTATACATCAGCGTTAACCGTATAACTTTCACAGTACGTACGCAGCAATCTCTTGTACTGTTCCTTGTCGCTATATTTCCTTCTTCATTTTAAACGCCTTTCTCAAGCTCCACGACTCCCATAATGATTCTAGTATGGTCGTCAAAATTTTCTAATTATTCTTTTCACAGCCTGACGGTCCTGCTAAGATGTCCGCATCTGATAATTGTTGAACCTTTTGATACTTATTACCATTATCCGTATTTATTACATCAGATCATAGTTAATGTCAAGAATACTATGACGCTTATTATTCTTTTTTTCACCAGCGGTAGTAGTAGTTATGTAGTACAACGTAGTAAGTAGACAACCTGAGTTAAGAGGACTCCGTCTCATACGTTACACAGTAATACCCTTATGCGACACAGCTTAACAGGAAGACTATGTTAGATGCTCCATATATCAATCCATGTCTTAACGAGTTATTGATTGCACAGCTAGCGATATAGTCCATTTCTACCATATTCCAGATTTTGATTAAGCTATCATTACTATTGTAACTGTGATTATATATAATGCGTATTGCATTTTATTCATTACAATTATGTCATTTATTTTATCTAATTTTACTTTCATTCTCTTTTGCATTATTATAATTTCCATAAAACTCGTATTATATAGTTATAGCTGTATAAATAACTATTTTTAAATTAAGAAGTTACGGGAAGGCAAGTACATCAGCCCTTGACCCATGATTCACACAAGAGTTAATGTCATTTAATTCAAGGGGTTTTGGTTTCCTTTAATAAATTGGGAAGCTAATACACTAACGAGTTATATAGCCTGATCACACCCGATATGGAAGCTTTGTTCTTACCGCATCAAAAGTACTATATATTAATAGAATTGTTGAGCATTAGGTTATGGAGTAGTAATAATAATACCTAATGATTCATACCTATACACTATGATACATAATTACAATACCTATCTTCAAATCAGACCATTATAAGATAACTAACTTCATCATTAAACATAATTAAGAAAATAATAATAAGTAATACATACTAGTAATAGTAATAGTAATCATATACACTAAACACACTAATCATATACAATATAAACAATCACTTAATAATCAATATATACAATTAAAATTAATAATACATAATACAATAACAATCAAAAAATATATTAAATGATAATAATCGCAATAATAATAACACATAAATGCAAATGGAGGAGCATAATAGATAATACATGATAATCTAATGACTACATTCAAAATGATTGAGCGATATCCATGAAATTACCAATTGACTGATTAAAGATAATGTATACATAACTTAGAATACCCAAATAGTAATAGATAATAATTATAATAATATATAGACATCATTCCACATACATTTAAGTCACATAAATGACTCATAAAATATAACTAACATACTACATAATAATATCTAAAATTCTTATCATAAGGCAACCCATTCCAGGTTATAATAATATTGAAATAGTAACCATGGAGAAACAAAACACATAAGATTGCATAGTTAGCTCTTAATTAACCTACACTAATATAATATATAAAGTCAAAAACTAAGTAATTAATTAATAATAATATTAAATGCACTCAATCAACCGACAAATGAGTCATAGTATCCAATTCACTATAAATCTGGTCATCACGAACCTTATTGCAAAGATTGTTATATTAAAGATCACCATATAATAACAAATTTATTTACTTTCCCTATCTTATTTTTAATCAGTTTATTGGTTGATAGCGACGTAAGTTATAATAATAAATTTACGATCCAGAAATTGACAAAACCATCAATCACAACACTACATAAAATATATAGAGGTAATAAATATTAGTATGTAAATTAGGATAGAACAGTAACAACTACGAACAAGTAACAATTATACCTGAGTATATACCATATAAGCAATTGAAGCCGAAATAGCACGAAAATTTACACCATCAATCAGATCACATCAGCATAATAAATCAAACTCTATTTCAAAAAAAAGAATATATCATCTAAATAAAAATCAAATTAATCTAATCTATTCTGAATAATAAAACGGGTAAAACTATATCCCTTCTTAGTTATTTACAAGTTATTCGCATACTATTAAATTCAACTACCTATTTAACACCACGTCTTATATTATATAAAGGTAGGTATTATTACATGTTATAATCTCAATATCTTACACAAATCTGACCTTGAATATATACATTAATACTCACTTACTAATAAACTTCTTTAAGCCTACGGAAACTTTGCCAGATAAATTTAATTCATACTATAATCAATAGTAGAATTAATCTAATAAGCCTGTACATCACAAGTTCTATATTGGAGATCATATTTTACACAATATTCTATACTAAATACCATACAGATTTACCTGTAGTCTTTTCACTATATCTCTATCTCACTTCTAATCAGTCAATAATGCCTGCGGCTAGGAGGCGTGAGGGGCTAGGGAATGGGGGAATGTTATGTTGTGTGGAGGGAGTGCGGTGTTATCGACGTGCTGTTCTGCTCGAGGGGCCGTCTGAATACAATCTCCTTGTAAACTGTTAAAAATTATTCTCTAGTTCAGATTAATCACATAAGATATGGATAGATCATCATATGTGGTAGCCGTTTCTACAACCACAAGACGGCCGCTGGCTAAACGATGCTACAATCACATACACATCTTACATATTAATACGATCATGTTTATTATAGTCTACCATATATTGGATATATGACCTAAATCCGAAAGTTATGGCAATTGGTGATGATGAGTTTAAGACATGTTACTTAAGATCCTGTGAGGTAGTCGTGGAGCCTACTCTGAGTGATATGATTAGTGAGAGTTTAGTGAGTGTGGGAGATGAGAGCCGATAATCAGTATTTCAATCAATTCTCTATAACAATTACTAAGCATATCTAATAAGGAAGCCACACTTCAAGTTTACTGTGTTCTCCGAAACTCCAGTTCTATTGAACACCATAATCATTTCTATGATTACTCGCCATAAAACTAGTCCTTCTACTTAATTAATAAGTAAACCTAAGCCCCCGGAATTTTTGAATTCTACTGATGTGATAAAAAAAATGATCTTCTAAATTCCTATTATTAATATTACTCTTATTTTTAATACTATTTCTAGCATTCAAAATACTAAGTACATAAGCTTCCTATCACTGCTTAGGGTTTAATCCTTTTCTGGTACTATTTAATTCAGGCCGATTTTGGGTCTTTGTCGTACGAACTTCATACGCTGAATCTGATAACATGGTATAGTGATGAACCTCGATTCAAATGAAGGGCGCTTCTAGTTTCATGTTCTTGAGCGAAAAAGGTGGGATGCTGTAATCTCGTGATGTTTATGAGCAAACTAATTCACATTTCCCTATCTTTCGCAATTTCCTCAGCAATATTATCCAAATGTGAGTTTATGATACTTGAGGGCGCTTCATTAGTCTTACTAGGGCCTGGGTATTATAGGCTAGAGCAGTTTTAGTACGTATAGGATATAGGGGAAAAATAATCATTTTCATGTCTCATAGTTATGACTAGTCGACCTCAGCTAATTTTACCAGTTCAGGATCATTATCAGGAAATCGGATGGCAGTGTAAATTTGCCTAATCTTGACATAACCAACCAGACTTTTTATCATGTTGAAAGCCGAAAGTGCTGCTGGACCTATATCTGCGATATCATTCATGCTACTAGATCAAAGTGTTTGCTGATTCTTTAGCCAAATATAAAATACTCTATAATAACTTCTGTAAATTTGACCTTTCCTTCTCTTGAATTTGCGCTCTGTGGTTCTGATTGCATAAGCTACAGTAATATACTGAAAAAGACGCAATCTCTTTTGGTCTCGTTTATTCTCTCATTAAATTATCATAACTACTGGATTGACTCTAGGAGCAATTATGTCATTCTTCCTATAACTTATATCTTACTTCTCATGTTCTAGGATTGATCCCTTGTGCCTGATTATATTGGATTACTATAGGGTGCTATCGGACTTGCAATTATGAACGTTATTAAAAAACGGGCGGCCGTCAGGATATCGGCATTACTTCACCCGAGTTAGTAGAGAGTGAAGTGAGTGTCTTACGTGCTGACCCATACACCACTCCATATGATTACGTTATGTTCAAGCTAGTTTTTTGTATTCTACGGGAATTGATCTTTACTAATATATTATAAGCTACTTTATTCTCCTATCAGTGTATTAGGAAAGTCTACCTACATTAATGTCAACTTTTTACCGAAGAAAAAGGTAGCCTATCTCGCTGTTCTCTAACATATAACTATCTACTCATATTAAATATTGAGGCTTACCCATGTTGTAATCTATATCTAACGATTACTATGAAATCTCAACTCTTTAATTTCCTGATTATTCATTGGATAATTCTTGAGAAATCACTGTTTACCCTTATCTTTCCGATTATTCAGGTTATTGCTTTATCTACGAACCTTCATCGAGGTCTTTTTGGTTTAGTAAATATACGTATGTGTCCCTAAGTGGGGTGTTCGTATTTTGAGCGAAACACCGATTACTTGGTTTATTCTGCCAGTTAGCCTGTGAAACTAATCGTCGGTAGACGTTGGTGATGGTTGATCTTTGAAACAGGATTTAATATAGAGCGCATTTTATACCACAGGTAATACGAGTCATTACATAAAGAGATGCAATTAATTGTTGTAAGATCGTGATAAGGCTCTAACCTACTCCTGGATGACCAAAAAAATATTCTCGACGTAGATGAAAGATGAAAGTTTAGAGTTAGAACTAGTGAAAGACTGAAAGTGCCAAAATTATAAACATAATGCTACTCCATAGATTGCTAATGTGCCTAGTAAGCATTGAAATACAACCGTTTGTTTAGATGTTGAGAATGTTCGCAAAAGATGTGCAAAGAGATGTCTAAACTAACCAGCAGTAGATTGTACGAGTATAAGCAAAGATAGGCACTAAAAAAAGTGAAAGTATTAATGGGGAAAGTATAAGCAACTAAAGGCATTAAAAAAAGTGAAATTATTAATGGGGAAAGTAAAAGTTACGATGAGATTGGATGTTTACGTTGGAGAGTTATTTGGAGACAATACATCAGAAACTATAAAATGAATAAATACAGTAGGATAATGGATGACCAATAATTAACAAGCGAAAACTGCTATATAATTTAGTGACAATCAGAAAGGTCTTAGGCGAGGATGGAGTTGCGGTAGAAGTCTTGTAGGATCTGGTGCGAGAATTTGATATCGAAAATATAAAAGCTATTGCAAATAAAATATGTGAATTTAGAGACGTAACATCGTCAATATGCTATACCAAAAATAAACGTAACGTTACATGTTAATCATGATCGTTTATTTGGTATCATGAAACTTGCAAGGACGATTCTTATAATATGGTTACTGTTGGCAAGAATAGGAAATAAGATGAGATCGCAAAAGTCTAATGGATGGTAAAGGCTTTTTAAAAAAAAAAGGGGGGGGGGCGGAAACACATTTTAAAAACTAGTTTCAGAAAGTCATAATAAAAGTGGGACGAGAAAAAAAATGTGCCGAATTTCATGATTGACAACCTCCAGGTGGATTTGTCATTATAATAATATATTTATTATTATTATTATTATTATTATTATTATTATTATTATTATTATTATTATTATTATTATTATTATTTTGTGTTGCTGCTGCTATTATTACCTATTTATTATCTTTGTTTCGACGAAATGGATATCTTTTAGTATTAATTTTATACTCCGGACATGAGAACTGCTTGATATATATATTATATATATATATATATATATATATATATATATATATATATATATATATATATATATATATATATATATATATATTATATATATATATATATATATAAGTATATATAGTATATAATATGATATATATAACAGTAATGAGTAGGCTAAGTAATCAACTTAAAGCACATAGCGACGATGTCCACAGTATAGATAATATCGGAAAATAAATGTTAGTAAGAGAGAAAAGGTCATTGTTTCGAGTTTAAGAGATGACTAACTCATTAACAAATTACCTTTTAATATACTCTCTCTCTCTCTCTCTCGTCTCCTCTCTCTCTCTCCTCTCTCTCTATCTCTCTATATATATATAATATATATATATATAATATATGTATATATATTATATTATATATTATATTATATATTATATATATAGTATATATATATATATATATAGCACAGTGCACCTCACAATAACGCTACTCGCTTAACGGTGATTTCGCATAACGGCGCCTCTTACTACTGCGTGTGTGCGAAAGGAACCGAACGAACAGACGCTATCCCCAAAATACAGTAGATCCAAACTTTGAAAGATAAACTTTGTACTGGTATAATAAATTTATTAGTTAAACTTTGAAAGATTGTTAAAAGTTAATATACAGTCATAACAAATGCCATTGCATGTTATAAGCAAGTTTTACTCGAGAAGAATAGGTAATCTATGAGACAGTCTTCTTTGTTGTCATTTCTTTCAATAGAGCAACCATAGAAACCCATCTGACTCTTGTGTCCTTGTATCAACTTCAGATTCCACACCAACTACATCACTATCACGTCTGCAAAGCGAAGGCAGTTGTTTGTGTAGATTCAGATGATGAACATTCGCCAAACATTCATTGTACGGTCAGACGAAGAAATGGCATCCTCAAATAAAATATTTGTATTTACAAATGTCTATTTCTATTCTGTCTCATTGTCAATCATTACTGTATGCTAAATAAAGATATTTAAAGGTAAACATTGTGCAATTTCCTTTATTAATTTGTTTTATAGTTAGTCGTTATTGCACACTTATATATATTTTTTTAGTACATAGTAACGTAAGTTTTGCTTGCAGGCACTTGCGAGGCACAAAAAAAAGCCTTAATTCACTTACCGGCGTTTTCACTTAACGGCGAGGGTCCGGTCCCAATTACGCCGTTATTGCGAGGTACTACTATATATATAATTTATATATATTTATTTTCAATATATATAATATATATAGTATATATATATATATATTATATACATGTCGACATTGTATATCTATGTATATAATAATATAATTAATAATAATAATAATAATATAATAATAATAGATAATAATAATCAATAATAATAATAATAATAATAATATAATATATAATAATATAATAATAACTAATAATAATAATGAAAAATATATTGTCATTATCGGTTCAGTATCAGTGAACACTTTGGCAGTGCTATAATGCAACGAGATTAATTGCTGATCCGCTCCAATTTTCCTTTCCTTCAAAAATGAACCATTTTTTATTATTATTATTATTATTATTATTATTATTTTATTATTATTATTATATTATTATTGTTTAATTTTTATATTATTATTATTGATATTAATTTTTATTTGATTATTATTAATTTTTAATTTATATTTATTTTTATTTATTTATTTTTATTTTTTTTATTATTATTATTATTATTATTATTATTATTATTATTATTATTATTATTTGTACTCCCTTTTCCCACTAGATGTGGGAAAGTTTGTGGGACCTTATGAATTATATGGATCCGTTAAATTTGTGTTTTCCTTATTTTTTTTCATATTGTTAGTATATGATACTAACAATAAATTAAAATGGTAATAAGAAAGATACAAAATTTTAAAATATTAAAAATTAAATAATAAAGTAAGCAAGAACGTACATTTTGCATGAGAGAAAATGTTTCTTTTTTAGTGTTAAAATGTAAAATAATTTAAGGTAGATTAAAAAATAACGTATCGGGGTAAAATTCGATCCTTGTTGATTTTTTTTCGTATGTTGATTCTGTGTATACTTAACAAAACTTATCATAACTTGAACTAGGTGGGCCCTAAACTAAAACCTTACCTATATGGATCGACGTTGCAGTAAACCTATACCTAACCTAGATGGATCTACTTTGCCGTAACTTTTTTTTTCTCATGTTTTAAATAAGATTTTTGCATTTCAGAAAAACATTTCGAGTCTTTTTCTCCCGGTAGCTGCCAAACGTACGATGCTTAAAAAAAACTACGATTTTATTAAATAATTACCTTTTGTATGTAAAAATTTTTGATCCTGTTTATTCCCACTGAAATTTATTGTTAGTATCATATAACTGATCCATCCAATCAATAAGGACCAGGGTGTGTAACATGCACGGAAATAGGATACCCTTAAGTAATAGCTCATCGCAGCAAAAGAAAATCCACCCTCGGGCTTCATAAGGCTGCGATGTTACCCTCACTGTAGTATCTCGTCAATGTAAGGTAGATTCCCAGCACATGCACCACTACTATACATTCACAACCAACCGACTATCATCCATACTTTCCATATAACAAACCATTTTAATACACACTCGTCTATTCTCTCATTTATGCCTTTATTCACACCATGCAACTCCCTAACACGTCCATTCCTCATTTTATCAATTCTTCTCACCTAAGTGACCTAACACTCCCCCCTAAGATTGATTATCTATCTGAATAGATTGCACCTTAGATCTATCTCTTATTCCACACCGTAATTTCACTACTATATGTATATATTAACACAGGTAACGAAATATCCTCATGCAAAACCCTAGCGAACTCAAGACTTACTTAGTCCTTTTACATTTACCTAGGATTTAATATTTAATTGCACCAGTCACCTTCCTACCGTTCACAACTTTCCTACTCTGCATCATCCGTTCCGGTTTCATCCAACAAATAATTTAATTATTCTAATAATCTAATTGCTTACCATCCAACATGAATTTCACAACGCGGACTCTCCTCACCCACTATTATCACCTTACTCTTATCTATATTTACTTTCAAACCACTTTTTACTTTTACACTCACTACCAAACACAACATCATTCCTCACAAACTTTCTTCAGATTCTCCATATAAAAGCAGATCAGCGTACAATAAACATGGCA
>JABUQX010088757.1:32500-42598 GCA_015478945.1 Trachelipus rathkii
ATCCACACCCCTCTCTAGACAACATCTTTAAGACATCCTATCCCTTATCCATACGTGGTAGGGAGAAAAAATTGCCCACACCGTACATCGTATGTCTTGCGTGTATTAGAAAGCGCGACAAAAGGACGGTGGTAGTTAGTTGGTGCTACTTAACATTATATTTTGTAGGAATGCCAATGCCATGCCTCCGGAGAAGGTCGTGCGCAAGTAAAGCACCCTTCTATCCTAAATGTAGAAATCGTATTCTGTATATGAAATGTCCAGAGGTATAAATGTTGAGAAGATGAGGAGTAGAGAGGTGATGGATGTATTTTAGAAAGGGCAAATTTGATTTGCTCGCTGTTACTGAAACACAAAGATGAAGGAAACGGTGAAAATTTCAGTGGTGTGGTGTGAAATGTTTTGTGTTGCTGTGGAAAGGAATGCGAGGGGGATAGAAGGATTTGCAATCTGAAGAGTGAATGTGGTAGAGAGCTATGGTAGATTTGTGTGTGTGAGTACTAGAAGTCTAAAGGTTAATTTAAGTTTGAAAAGTCAAAATTTTGTGTGGTTGCGACATTTGATCCATCTGAGGGTAATGTTGAAGAGAGTACGATTTCTGGGATAATCTGAATACATGTTTTGGATGGGAGGAATAGGAGATTCAGTTCATTTTGCCACATATCTGCCCATTCACGGATTTTTTTTTTAACAGTTGTCACCACCACTCACGGGCAGAGCCTATTCAAGGAGGGGTGTAGTCTCTCAAAAGTTCACTCCTCTAGCGCAATTACGCAATATGAGCACAGACGCAGGTTTTAAAGTGATGAGATTAAATTCAGTAGGAAATACAAAAGATGGAAGAGAATTTCCACAGAAGAGGTGGTGGGAAAGAAGGAAGCACCACAGCAAACTAGCTTGGAGTTAAATGTCAAAACAATACTCGTGCGCAGATACGCACCCCCTTTTGCTACGAAAGGGGTTGTAAAGGTGTGGTACGGGCCGAGTGATAAGTTCCCCTCAAGCACTTGCCGCTGTGGTACCTATAAGATAGAGATAAAGCACCAACATTGCGCCTCAAAGATAGAGGGTCAAGTGAACTTGGAAAGTACAGAACAGTTTTTTATACAGCCTTTTGGCCTTGGACTCGACCCTGTCCAAAAGCGGGTGAAACCAGAGCCCCCCCTCAGATATGAGAGCAGTAATACATACATGGGCGGATGAGACCCTTGTATGCTGGAGTTAGCAACTGAGAAAAGGAGGAACGTCTCACAGTCTAACAGAACTTCCAGTTCCTTTGAGGCCCGCCCCTAGCAACCGTTGTGATGTAAGGTTCCAAGATATTTTTTTGTTCATGTTAAGGCCAAGATGTTTATATTGTCAAAGGAAGACGACAGAACGGTCGAAAGAGATAGGAAAGTAGAAGGTATTTGGGAGAAGGAGATTTGTAGAAGTTGGGTTTTTTAAAGGATTGAATTTCACAAAGTTATTTCTATCCTTCAGCGAGAATAAAATCGGAAAGATTAAGACGAAGGGCAATTCTAGAAGTAAAAGAGGAGTAAGAATTGATACGAGTTGAAGAATGAAAGGTCGAGTCATCGGAATACGAGTAGATAGAAGTTTAGAGGTGCAGGTGAGGAATTCATTTAATGAAAGTAGGAATAAGTAGGAGATAAGACAGAAACCTGAGGAACACCACTATTGACAGAAAGGGAAGAAGTCGCCCATCAACAACAGCCGATATTTGAGCGATTTGAAAGAAAGCTAGACATAAATAAGCAAAGAGAAGGAGGAAACCCAAAGGAGGGGAGCTTGGAGAGCAGTGACGCATGCCAAACCCGGTCGAATGCTTTGGGTATGTCAAGCGTCCCCGTAGTTCCTAAGAGCGAAAAACCATAAATCGGTTTGATAAGAATGTATATCGCCAGTAGACTTCGTGCAACGAGAGCCGTACTGGCGATCGGAATGAGTTTTCCAGATGATCTAAGAAGTGAGTTGAGAAGGGATTCAAAGATCTTAGATAGATACAAGTGAGAGCTACAGGGCGATAGATAGAAGGATAGAGTGGCTTCCTTTTTCCGGAATAGGTTGGACATGTGAGAGCTTCCAACACTGAGGGAAGTGCTAGTATTGAGACATAGAGAATATAGTTGAGCGAGGGGCCGAAGAGATTAGCCTTTTCAGTTGGGAGAATTAGCAACACAATATCAGATCGATAAGAGGAGGAAAGGCAGATTTACAGAAGTTGCTAGAGATGAAAAGATTTGTCAGTAGGAGAACCAAGGAGGTTACTTTACTTTTTTTGATGAAAGCCTCGCTTTGCTCGTCGAAGGTATCCCTACAAAGATTTCTCAGCTGAATGAAAATTATTCGAGGAGTGATAGAGAACGAGAATTTTTCCACCCCGATAGGCACTGTCGTCTCTAGTCTGAATGGCCAGAGAACAAGCACGATCGAACTAATTGATTATGAGGACAAGAAAGATTAAGTTTTAGATGAATGATGAGGAAGAAAAATATAGCTGAAGAAGGAATGAACATGCTCATCCATCAACGATTACGCTCCCTCCTTATCTTTTAAAATCTTTATCCCTCATTATTCCTTACTGAGGTAGCCAATTTGCTATCATCTGCGAACTTTGGAAAGCCTTAACATTTTAAGTCCTGTTCTAAATATTTTTTATACAGGTAATGGGAACAACCACTTGACCTAAAAATCGTTACGGACACAAATATGTCTCCTCATTTCCATTAATAAATACTTTTCATTTTTATTGATTAACTATTATTATTATTATTATTATTATTATTATTATTATTATTATTATTATTATTATTATTATTTATTATTTTATTATTATTATTATATTATTATTATTATTATTATTTTATTATTATTATTATTATTATTATTATTATTATTACTTATTATTATTAATTATTATTATTATTATTAATTATTATATATTATTATTATTAATTATTATTTTAATTATTATTATGAGACTTAAGAAATCAAAAAATTTTGAATGGCTTAAAATAATTTGGGAGGTTGTACCCTGCCCCTGTCTGCAGCCTTATTAATTATATAATTATATATATAATATATATATTTATATATATTATTATTATTATTATATATATATAATTATATATATATAATATATTATATATATAATATATATATATAAGTATATATATAACATATATATATAATTATATATATAGTTATATATATACTATATATATATATAGTATATAATATATATATATATATATATATAATATATATATTATATATATATATATATATATATAATATATATAATATTATATAGAGAGAGAAGAGAGAGAGAGGAGAGAAAGAAATTTTTAAAAGTTTTTTTCAATTAATCGTCATCGTCATCGGCAAAATTTGCTCTAATCGTCATCGTCATCGGCAAAAATTTCATAATCGTCCATCCCACTAACAGAAATCCTTGTTTCTCTCAACACAATATCTTATTGAAGTTATTATTATTATTATTTATTTTTATTATATTTTTTGCTGTTTCTACTTTGATTGAAAATTTGGTTAGTAGGTGTGACTTTCTTCTTCGTCAAATAGAGGTTGTTTAAAACCATGAAACATAAGAATATTTTCATTTTAATGAGAGGAGAGAGAGAGCGCGCAATTCTATATATATACTAATATATAATATATATATATATATATATATATATTATATATTATATATATATATATTATATTATATATATATATTATTATATTATATATATATATATATTTATTAATAATTAGATGTATACGGAATTCGGCCGAACCGGAATTACTAATTCTATTCTTCTGCCCGTGACGTGTTATCTGTATATATATTAATATATATATATATATTATTATATATATAATATATTATATATATATATATATATATAATATATATATATAATATATATATATATATATATATATATATATATATATATATATATATATATATATATATATATAATATTATTGTTATAATTTTCGGGCGTTCTATTTAAACTGAGTTTCGCCATTGACGTTTTTCAAAATTGTTCTTCTCTCTTCCCTTCTGTTTACGATTTTTAATCTTAAAATAAATGGATGCAACGTCTCTCCGATGCCTCGATAAATCACGAAAGAGGCATGGAAAAGGTGGAATAGGGTTGTGGTGAAAAAAAAGTAACGGTACGAGGCTTTGGATATTAATCTCTCTCTCTCTCTCTCTCTCTCTCTCTCTCTTCTCTCTTCTCTTTCTCTCTCTCTTCTCTCTCTCTTTCTTTCTCTTTCTCTCTCTCTCTCCTCTCTCACTCTCTGTCTCTGTTTCTCTCTCTCTTCTCTCTCTGCTCTCTCTCTCTCCTCTCTTCTCTCTCCTCCCTCCTTTTCTTTCTTTTCCTTTTTTCTTTCCTTTTTTTATTTTTTCACGTTCCTTTTTTTCTTTTATTTTTTCCTTTTTCCTTTCCTTTTTTCTTTTCCATTTTCTTTTTTTCTCTTTTTATTCTTTTTCTTTTTTCTTTTTCTTTTCTTTTTTTGTTTCTTTTTTTACATTTGTTTTCCTCTTTTTCTTTTCTATTTCTTTCACTCCTGTGCTTTACCTTTATTCTATTTTGTTTACATTTTCTTCAGTTTATATATATATTATATATATAATATATATTATATATTAATATTATTTATTATATATATATATTATATATATATATATATATATATATATATATTATATCTATATATACTATATATATATATATACTACATATATATTAATATATATATATATATTATATATATATATATATATATATATAATATATTATATATATTAATATATATATATATTATTATTATTAGAGATGCCACCGGAGAGTAATTTTTGGCCGGAGGCCGGAGAATGAAAATTTTAATTCCGGCCGGAGGCCGGAGTCTCCGGCCGGAGAATGAAATTTCTATTTACACTAAAATTATATATATATATATATATATATATATATATATATATATATATATATTATATAATATAATTATATATTATATATATATAATATATATATATAAATATATATATATTATATATATTTATATATTATAATATATATATATATATATATAGTTATATATATCTTATATATATATATATATATATATATTATTATATATATTAGGGATGGGCCGGATTAGTGAACTTAGCCGGATAGCCGGATCCCGGAAAATCCCGGCTGGAAGTTAATAACGAATACCGGATATCGGCCGGATATCTGGCAGTCTTGTTATATATAATATATATATATATATATATATATATATATATATATATATATATATATATTATATTATATATAAATATATTTATATATATATATATTTTTATAATATATACAGGTTGTCTCACGCAGTTTATGTTACAGCGGTGTTTCACCGTACGGGATGTTTAAGTAGGAAAATGTGTTATAAGAATATAAGTTCGATTATTTAAATCATTAATGGAGGGATGGGATTATGTTACGTTGTGTCTGCGCACTGCGCAATACGAACCCGCGCACAAACATGCCGAATGTGAATGGGATGATATATTTTTTTATGGCTTCTGTGAATTGCACATAAAAAAAGATGGGCTCTTCCTCTCGACATTTTTGGATACGGTTGTTCGTTCCATGCAATGTACCATTAACGCTCAATGTTACAACAATATTTTAAAACGTGAATGTTGAAGGTTGAGAAACAATGTTATTCAAGACAGCTCATAAATATCGATACATGTATGTAAACGTTGTTACTAGTATCATAAATTTACACTATGAATTTAATCCACAGCATGCAAAAGGGAGAAGAATGTAAGTCGTTTCAACTTTACATACAGTATTTACAATGTTGTTTCGAAGACTGCCTTCCCATCCACGCGAATACATGCCTCAGCCCTCTGGCGCCAGGTTTCATTGCATACCAATGACAGTGATGCCGGGTTGATTCCCCTACATGCGTTGGTTATTCGAACGGCGAAGAATCATCTGGCGAGGTTTTTAATCTGGGTCATTAAACGAACGTGCACTGGTATTTTGGAGATATCCTCACATAAAGTAGGTCCAGTGGGTGCTAAGTCGGGTACGCGAGGCATGGAAATGGACCGATCTTCCGATCCATCTGTCCCGGAAAGGTTTTGTCGAGGTAGGTCGTCACTATAGCTGCATTATGTGCTTGGAACCCATCATGTTGGTAATTTTTCTTCGTTGTGTTCTTAAAGGTATATCACTCAGGAGGTCAACAAGGACAGTCTGCAGGAAATGGAGGTAACGCTGTCCTGTCAAATTTCCCTCGATGAAGTAAGGTCAGATAATCTACTATGAGTAATACACACCAAAACGTTGACTGAGTATGGAGACCTGTTGATAGCGCTAGTGAATGTTATTGGGGGTTTGTTTCCGCCTAATGTCTAAGTTCCACTGTTGTATAATATACCTGTTATTGGAAAGCGGAGATTCATCGGGTCCATAAGAATATTTTTCCCAATAAGTCCGGTACGTCCATTATAAGGCAATCAATGACAGCCAGGAATCCCAGCCGTCTTTTTTGGTCTCCACGATGCAAACCATGCACAATGTATGGCCTATAATCTATATGGATACATGTTGTATGCAACACGAATCCGTCGTATGCTTTCCTTCTATATTCCCAAGACCGAACTAGCCTGCCGTAATGTGGACGTTGGATTTTAATGGGTGTATAGCAGAACGTCCAGTTCGACGTCGAATGTACGGACACGACCCCCCTCCTGTATGTGATGAGGGGGTTTGAAACTATGACCGCTGTACTTAAACCGTCTTTGTTGTAACTATGGAATGCCATGATGGGCTTGGGTAGTCGTCGGATGTGGATACGTTGTCCATATTCCTGCAGAGCAGTCTGCGAGCATTGCTGTTTTTTGGCGTCAAGTACTTCCTCACATGTTCACGACGCTTTTCGTCCTGCGTTACTGGTCACGTGCATGTTCAAATTGAATGGCTCTGACTAAACAACCACTCTGAAGTTATACGTTTTACTACACTTTATACGCATAATTTGTAGGTTATGACGTAACCTCCATATGATATTTTAGTTGGTTGTACACATTCACATGGCGTATTTTTAGGCCATATATTATGTATATAAAAGGGTAATGCATTAGTATTTTAATTAATTCCTTTGTTGCTGTATCGATATTTTTTAAATACTATTGATATACATATCTTGTATTTAACAATAATTATTTAATATTGAATGTTTCGGCTTTTGTAAGCGCACATGATGTCTACGGAAGGAGTCTAGTTGTTTTATGGGTCACTTGCGTGGAAACGACAACCGTATCAATAATGTCGAGAGGAAGAGCCACCTCATTTTTATGCGCATTTCACAGAAGCCATAAAAAATATATCATCCCATTCGACATTCGCAAGTTTGTGCGCGGTTTCCGTATTGCGCGTGCGCAGACACCAATGTAACATATCCCATCCTCCTTAATGAATTAAATAATCAACTTATATTCCTACACATTTTATACTTAAACATCCGTACGGTGATACACCGCTGTAAAATAACTCGTGAGACCCCCCTGTATATATTATTATCTATTATATATATATATATATATATATATATATTATAATATAATATATATATAATATATATAATATATATATATATTATTATATATTATAATATAATATATATATATAATTTATATTATATATATATATATTATATATATATTATATAATATATAATAATAAATAAATAATATAAAAATAATATATATATAATATATATATATATTTTAATATATATTATTATATAATATATATATATATATATCAGACGTGGGCCGTTCCGCAAATTTAAGTCCGCAATTCCGCAATTGCGGAATACCAAAAATAAATGCGATTGCGATAATTTGAAAATGTTGCGGAATTGCAGTTAGCGGAATGCCTATATCATTCCGCAATTTAATTTCGCAATTCCGCAATTAGAGGACTACCAAAATTTTTTTTTTGGAATTTCAGTGGAATGCCAAAATTTATAGTCCACAAATTTTTTGCATGTTGGCCATCCTTTGAACGCTCTGGCTGCAACACAGAAAATCGGTATTTTTTTACATTCGTATTTTATTAAAGTTTTTGTAAATAAGTAATAATTAACAACTGAAAGGCTTAAATGTGCATGAATAAAAGTTTGAAATCAACAATTTTTTATTCTTTTTTCTTTTTATTTACAAATTTTCTTAAGCTTAGGTTATAATGAATATAATTTATGAAACGTGTCGCCAACAAATTTCAGAAAATGTATTGTACAGTAAACATAAATGATGAAAAAAATAATGGAATACATTGTACCAACATCGAGTCTAACAGTATATATATATATTATATATAATTATTATATATATATTATATATATATATATATATATTATATATTTATATATATATATATATAATATATATATCTATATATATAATATATTATATATATATTATATAATTTTTTTAAATTATTTGAAATATTTCCCCAAACGAGGAAGAACCTACTAGGGAAATAATTATCCGGTTATCCGGCCGGATAAAAATGATATCCGGCCGGAATACCGAATAGTTTAAAAACTTGGCCGGTATAGGCCGGATACCGATAGTTGCGGCTATCCGGCCCATCCTAATATATATATATAATTATAATATATATATATATATTTTATATAATAATATATATATATATATATATTATATATTAAATGAAATTTCTATTTTATACTAACCTTATATATATTATATATATATATATATATATATATATATATATATATATATATATAATATAATATATTTAATATATAAATATATATATATATTATTTATTATATTATATATAAATATATATATATATATATGAAGGATTGATTCTAAACATGCAATTATCATGCACCTTCCTCGTACGGATCCTAAGTAGTAACTACTTAGAGAAGTTACACTCTTGAAGATGACTAAAACCCGTGAGGTTGCGAACTGACTGAGCGCTTACAGGAATCATTCTATAAGAGGAAACCAGAAAGTTAAAATATTATAGCACAAAACCTTTACTATTCATCTTGAAAGAACATAAAACCACATTTTTTTGAAGATAAAAGAATATTTGATCTTCAATAGGAAAAGTTGGCCGAAAAAGAAAACATGAATATCACAGACAAAGCAGATGATGATTCCATGTCCATTCATATCATCAACTTCTACATTTATTAAAAAGATTTTTTCTTCATCCTACACTGTTTGAAATAACTGATAAAAAAGATTTGGGACTTTAATGATAGAAAAAGCACAGAAATTCATTTCAAAATTGGGGAATGATTGCTGTGGACAATCTGCCATTTTTCTTTTGTTGAAGACATTGGTCTTAAGAGATTAATAAATCACGTATGTCCACAATATAATATTCCATCAAGGAGGTACTTTTAAGAAGAGATTATCCAAACAATATATAAAAGGGTAAAGAACAAAATAACACTTCAGTGCAAGAAATTCAAGCAATATCATTAACATCAGATATTTGGACTTGCTCATATAACAATGAAAGCTTTTTAAGTATGTCAGGGCATTGTATTGATAAAGATTTTCAAAAGAAGAGTGGAACATTACAAATCAGGTAGTTTTAGTGTTTCTCACTCAGCAGAAATATATGTCTAAAAAGTGAAGAAATACTTAGAGCTGGGATTTAAAAAAGAAAATATTCAGAGTTGTCCTAGCAGATTAATGCATCTAAATTACAAAAAGGTATGAGAAGCGACAGGTGTTTATAAATGTTTTATTCATATCCTTACAGCTAGTAATACATGATGCTTTATTTTCTCAAAAATCAATTAAAGATTTAATTACCTTTTGTAGGAAAATTGTACTCATTTTTAGTAGATCACCAATTGCTTCAATTTAAGTTAACTGAAATTCAAAAAATCTCAAATTTTTGCCAATAACAAGGTTATCAGATGTGGAACAAGAATGAATTCATCATATCTATAAACTGCTGCAAAGGACCATAGAGCAAAAAACTTGCAATTACTATATATTCTTCAAATCAAAAAACG
>JABUQX010088758.1:0-10000 GCA_015478945.1 Trachelipus rathkii
TCTCCTCCTCTACAGCTCCTTTCATTAGCCAATGCCTACTGACTACTTGATCTATTGTTTCACTGTTAATTTCGCTGTGCCATTATGGTAAACCTAGCATAATTCATCAGTTCTTTTATACACTGAAAACAATATAGTGCTAACGTAAAAAGTTTTTCACATTCTAAAGCTAACATTAACATCATCTGACCTATCAGAATATGAATGTACAACGACCAACCTATCACACCTTAAATTGTACGAATAACAACTGTTAACCTTAACAAAGTTCAACACTTAAAAACAGTAAAGTAACTAACATAGCACGCAAAAACGTAACATATTCAACACTTTGTCAGTCATATCTTCTACCTACTCAGGGTTAATTTTAGCATTATGTTAATGATTTCAAAAAAAATTATCACATAACCTTGTCTAATTATCAAACAATCCAACGATGTATGCTAACGTAACATGGTTTTTTTACATTAACATAAATATTAAGCAAAAAATTTATCATAACCTTACGTAACTATCATATTTAAAAGTTATTTGAAACATAACGAAAGTTTTATATTTGCATGAATCATACATCAAGATCTTGTTTGCTGAAAATTCGCAGTATGAAATATCATAGTAAAGTGTAATAGTGTACTGATTTTAAGGCAGTAAATTAGTAAAATCAGTAAATCAACCACCCGCTCTCCTTCCTCCTACCCACATCCATGACCCCTGGCGCTAACTCTATTGCTCATCCTGTGGCCGCCTGTAAGGAGCTCTCAATGCAGGTGCAGGCGCCACTGCAGCGTAAGAGTACAAGAGTGGTCGAAGCCTTCTCAGTGACCTTAATGTCGGTGCATCTGTCTCTCACCTGAACGCTCAACTCGCTCTACAACACCGAGCGTCTTAGCTTCATCAGGTCGGGAGCGGATGTGTGCTCGGGCATTGTCACTGGGGGGGTTCTCGTGGCAAAGGAGGTCGCTAAGCCCCATTGAATAATCCTAAGACAAGCCTCCGGGAAGAAACGCACTTTATCGTGCAACTCTTTCCAGTCTCTTTCAACATCTAATTATTGGATGACTCGTTATGTTACACAAGACGCCTCTCAACCTAACCCTTCAATATATATATATTATATATATAGTATAATATATATTATTATTATATATATTATATATATATCTATATTATATATATATATATATATATATATATATATTATTATATATATTATATATATATTATATATATATATATATATTTATTCGGTGGCTCTGGGGCGGGGGATGATAGCCCTAGCTGAACGACTCCTAAGCAGCTCACGTCGGGAAGACAACGGATTTTAAATCGTGACAACGCTTTAACTATTCAACATCAAATATCCCTCTATTGAAGGTGTACAATACTTTCAAATCACTTTACTCTTTTCAGTTTTTCATCACAAAAGCAAAAGGTGCCACTGCCGGAGTGCACAACGAAACATCAGCAAGCAACCATCAAGATAAAGTTCTTGCTAACTCGGGCGCTACTCTGTTCGGGTCATCCTGTGGCCGACTGTACAGTGCCTCTCACTGCAGTGCGGACCAATGCAGTAAGAGTACAAGAGTGTCGATAGCCTTCTCACGTGACGGCTTAATGTGTGCACAATGGCTCTCACCTGACAGCTACTCGCTCTACTAACGATCGTCCTTCCAGGTCCGGCGAACGGAGTGTGCTCGGCCATTGTCAGATGGGGGGAAGCTTCTGTGGCGCTTGTAGCGGATTTTACTATAAAAATAAAAGCCGGAAGCTACAATAATTGAAATCAAAAAGGAGTGAGGCTGCCTTCCTGGATAGACAATGGGGATATAAAAGAAAGATGTAATTGAACATACAAATCAATTTATTAACAAAAATAATAAAGAAAACCTAATGTAAATTTCTAATATTCGTAATAAGAATACTACACCTAAATTTACACAGTATCATATACCTCTTTTCCACATATACCGTTTCTTATAAGTCCAAATACCCACTACCGAATTACTTAGCAGTATTACCTCATACCCTTAACCATACACCTATATAGAAACTACACAGAAGATACAGATATATAATGAATACATAATAAATTCAATAAAAATCGTTCAATCTTAATATATGAAATAGTAAATTTTAAGTAAATAAGTAAGCAGTAAATAGATTTTTTCAATTTATAAAAAAAACAGTTTTAGTGTCAATAATTTGCACTTTACTGCACTCTTTGAGTTAAATTTTCTGTTCAAATTTGTAAATGTTTTTCTCTAAATTTGTAAAAGGTTTATCTAGTTTTTCTAGATGTTTTATTTTCACTTTCAAAATAGTTCAGTTTTCTTTTCAGTTTAATTTTCAATTTTCTTTTCAGTTGTCTTTTTTCAAATTTTAAATTTTTTCCCTGGTTACTTTTAGTTTTTCTTTTATAATTTCAATTTTCACAGTTATGAATTTTTCTTTTCTTACTTTTGGTATATTCTCGGTTTATCTCTTTCAGTTCTATTTTAATTTTAATGTTCCATTTTTTATTTCGGCGGTGCAGTACACCATATAAATAAATTGAAAGGTACCCTGTACCAAAATCTCTTCAAACAACGTGGGAATCCAATTACAAAAATCAATTCGCAATCAAATGAACAGAAAAAACCCCAAAAAATTTTGGGAAAAAAAAAACTGAAATGATTAAAAAAAGATCAAAACATAACAGTGAAACAATAACAATAAAATAAATATACTGTATGAAAATATTCTAAATATTTAAGCAAAATTTAACTTTAATCTTTAATAAACAATAAATCAGCAATCTTAAAACGTCAAATGATGAATATGAAAATATTAATGAAATCAAATGAAATGCAATTTTAAAATAATAAAGAAACAGAAAATCAAATCTTAATAAACACAATAGCAAAATTAGCATCTCCTGGCATGTTGTTGTTGACCAGTTTTATTAGTCCTTTCCCGTTTCTCTAATCCAAATTCAAACGAAAAAGCAAACTACCAAAATCCAAAAATTGTGGTATTAGAGTTAACAAATGATTAAGTTAAGAAAACTACCGACATTGATAATAATAAAAAATTTCAATTAAAACCATTCAATTACCCTTACCAAAGAAATCTAAATAGCGAGCGAATCCACATTCATCTGACAATCCTTTGACTTGAGGCTTCCCGACCGAATCCCGTTTACCATTCCTCATCCAAGATCCCAGTAATCGACTAATTTCTTTATATATACTATTAATTATAATCCCACATTCAATTTCAAACTAATACATTAATCCAGTTCAATTCAATTCAAAATGAAAGTATAAGTTAAATGCTCCTGTAACTTGAAAATCAATTTTAAACTGAAAAATCATTAATGAATGCATTCTTAATTTCATAATTTAAAACATAAAATTGGAATTTTAATTTAATTTAATATACCCTCCCTTCTTTAATCTTTTAAATTTTAAAAATCGCAACTAATAAATTAATAAAATTCCCCCACTGAATATCCGGGAACTCTCCTTGTTCCTTGACGTTCCATCTTTTGCTCTGCTCACGAAATACTCGATCTTTCCTTCTTTCATTTGCTGTACCTAAAAAAACAACATAAAATGATAGAATATAGATAACTGAACTACCACATCCCTCCTACTAAGTTTTGTCTCATAATTCTAAACCCCAACAATCACCACTCATTTATAACGCCGTTGTCATCACCCAATCTTACTCTTTTACAACACCTCTACTCCTAGTATACGGTTGTTCCTCAATATTCCTCTCACTGGCTTCCTGGGTTTCATTCCCACTTTCGCTCTTTCAAATTCAGTCTCTTTCCTACACTTTGATACCAAATTAATTGCCTTAGGTAATAGCTCAGAGCATTTCTGCACCTCTCTTTCTCGATCTCTCTCAATCCTAGCGAATTCTCCTCTTTCTACATTCACTATTCATCGTCCATTTCACAAAATTTTACTCAAATCAACCACTTCCATATGACACTCCTATCTCTGATATTTCTCAATCCTGCTACACACTCTCATTTTTCATCCAAACGGAAACTTGCAAACTGTGTAGGTACTTTTCCTTAAACTCTGCTCGTTATTCTCCCATTGCCCCACCAAAACCCTGAAAAATACTCTCATTCTCATTATCATCGTTAAATAACACCCTTAACCAGGGTTGGGATTTTTTTGGATTTTTTGAGAAAAAATCAATTTTTGATTTTTCTGGATTTTTTGGATTTTTTTGATTTTTTTGAGATTCGTCACGTCACGTCACGAAATATAATTTGTAAAACAAACTTTTTTTTTAAGTTCGATTAGGTATTATTTTTAACACCCTATCCTCTATATCTGAGTTCAAAAGCTTAAAATAGGGCTTATAGTCCTTGACAATGAACAACAAATAAAGAATGTTCGTTTCTTGTATAATGATATATTACATTTCAGACAGAAGAAGCATGTACGATAAACATGACTTTTGATGATCTTTTTCTAGTAATTAAGTTTGAAAACAGGTAGCTTGCTATGAATATTATTATTCTAATTTTTTATTTCTATTGATTAAATCACTTAAATATCCCAAATAACTTATCAATATATATAAAAAAGCAAAAAATCAAAAATAAGCCACAAAATTATTATTTGTGAATACGATAAATAAAGTGAAAGATCAGTAGAAAAATAAATTCTGTTTTTTTTAGTCGCCATCCCTGCCTATTAACCTATTCACATTACCCTGACAATCCACTTTTTCGCTTTTTCTTCGGTAACCCCAGCGCCTTTCGCACCAACACTAACTCTTTTCCCTCTTAACCCATAAATCATTCACTACTATCGCCCATTTCATTCAAGTATCCGTCATATTCACCCAAAACTTATACACAGGATGCGATCTTTAAATAACCAGGAGGTTCTCTCCACGGCCTCCAACTGTACTGATGGGCGAAACTCATCTCGTACCACCATCCGATTCTCACCCTCGCCACAATAACGTAACCCCATTCGCATAACCCTTTTACAATTATACGGGCCTTCAAACTTCTCTCATCTTACGTCACAGTTCAATCCGACCGCTTTTTCAATCACTTCCTTCAAAACCTTATCCACTACCTTAAAACTGGCAAACTTTAAACTACCCTTTTCTCCCAAGTCCTAATCACCTTCAGGTAACCAACCTGGGTTTTAACAAACTTTGCTCTCAAAATTCAACACATCTACAAGGAGACATACAGTTGCTCTATGCACAGCTCATATTATAATAAAGCCCAAACACTCTTCATTAAACCAATTATCCAATCATTTTCTCCTTTCACTATCATTCGTAACATCTACTCAAGTCCGAATCGTTTCTCCGCTAACCCATTCGAACTCGGCAAATACGGCGTCGTTTTCACATGTGTTCAATGCCCCAATCACTCAACATTTCCTCAAACGCCTGCCCTACGAACTCCGGTCCATTATCAGGCTCAAACATTTCGCTTGGTTTACATACAAGACAATCGGCACACAACTTCCTTACCACCTAGCCACAATTCGCACTAGTCTATTATCACTGGGCACAGCATACGCAAATTTCTTTTTGCTGATCCCCATCACCACCATTCTCCTACATACCCACTTGCAGTCACTGGCAACGAAACACAATCATCACTACTAACTAAAAGGTTCATGTCACATCCGATTCGTAACAGGACAGGGGGTTCAACATACATTTCTGATACTTTCCTTCTGACATTCTGCACAAGTATAGACATCATTCAACTATTCTTCCTTTAACCAAGGTTAAACACTCTCTTTCTTTCATACATTCCCACAATTTTAAACTTCCCCATGTGGCCATACTACGGTGGGATCACTAACGCCAATCCCTACCGTTCCAACACCATGAAACACAGGGTAGCATACAAATCATTCCTCCTTCACTTTCCGAATATAATACATACACAGATTAGTACACACAACAACTTTTCGCAAATACCTAAATCTTCTATCACACTGGTCCCACCTACACACTTCCTTTTACTGCACAAAATAATTTTCTCAAGCTCACAGACCCTAGGACATCTCCGTCTTGCATTACTCGAATATCTTATCATGCTTAACAGTTCTTTCAGTCCGCCGCACACCCAACTCTCACGCATATGCCCATACGAAATAACAACAAGCACACATTCCCTTCTGGCATTCTAAATCTCACGCTTCCCTTCAGCAACCTTTTCATTCCAACATCTAAAACGGACAACCTATTCACCTAAAAAGTCAGATCAAACAGAAAAAGCCATACGGCATTCGGATCCTCGTCTAGCACAACAAACCTATGTTCCACTTCCCCTAGCGTTCCTATTTCTACCTTGAACAAAACCTCTTCAAAAGCAACAAAATCACCTGACCCAATCCCTTTGATCTTCACATTCGTACTCCTCCTCTCTATCTGCATGTCACTCGCTCAATCTCTCGTACCACAGATGCATTCACTAAGGAAATCTGAGCCCCAGTATCAATCAGTCCACAAAATACCCTCCCATTCACCTGCACTTTCACCTCAATTCTTCCACTTATCCATGTTCACAGTACACCACCTCTTCTTCGATTTCCCTGGAACAATATCTTTCAACATTCTCATCACCCTCTCGCAGACACTCCTTTACCAACTCCGATTCCAAATGGACTATAACTTCTATCGATAACTTCTTTTTTCTCGATTAACCCAATTGTAATCGTACGGCCCACTTAAAACTGTAAATGAAGCTCACCCACTTTTGCACCACGTTACACGACTCACTCCAACAAGAACTGGTCTCTCTCCACCAGTATGGCACCATACAACTACCCGTTAAAACAACTTACCAACCATCAATACCCTTGCACGGAAGCACCACCTACATTCAACATAGCCTTATTAACTCCTTCAGAAAATATTGCACCTTCCTAATCCCTATCTGCTCGGGTTTCTTACACACTTCAGTCATAACTTCCCTCCACAATTCTTCTATACTCTCAGGCACCCTCGAAACCAACCTATCCCTAGCTAATTCTGTAACCCGTACAACACACTTTCAACATAGAATCCCCCACCCCTGACTTTCTTTTCCCCTTCATCAATCCCTTAGGACAATATTCCGGTCTATCACTACCTTTTCACTCATACTCTCACTCCCAGGGCATTCTAGACATCAAATCAGCAATCTCATTCCCTTTCACACGGCCACATCACTAAACCACAATAGTCAAAATCACTCAAGGATCTTCCAAAAGTCTTGGAACCGACTATCAACTAACCTCAATTCTCTGCAATAACAAGGGTTTGGTGATTACCGTTCGTACAACAAACTTAATCCCATACAGAAACGGACGCAACGACTTCAAACAAAACCTCAAAGCAGCCACCTCTCTTTCAATCGTGGAATACTTCCGCTCAGTCATACTAAACGCTTTCGAAACATACGCAATCACTCGCTATATATATATATATATAAACGATAACATACGACAGTACCATAATAAAGCGAGACATTCTTTAATTCTTAACTGAAGATCATGTTGATTAATTTAGTTAGAATAATATTGTTCAAACGACTAAAATAACTCAAAAAATAATCAAATCTTGATAACACAACATCAACTTCCTTAAATTCATTCATAGAAAGAATTACATACGAAACTTCAATCATTTATCTAAGAAAGAAAATCTATAACTTACCTATATATATATTTTTTTATTATAAATGTAAAAAATCATGCTATTATTTCTTCACACTATCATAACCTTAACTCAAGTTAAAGCAATAACACTACGCAACTTACCATTGGTATTTCATCTTTGAATTTACTTCATTTTACATTTCCTCGAGTTTTGCCAGCTTGTCTAACATTTTATAATTTATTTACCCTCGAATCAAAGTTTTTTTTTTAAGTTTATTTTTAACATTCGAAGCTTTAACTGCTCAGAGAAACAGATTCATAATTTTGTTTCGTAGCAAATATATGCATGCATGATCCATGGATAAATTTAACGCATATCAAAACTTTATTTATTTTTAGCTCTACCATTTCTGGCGTACCATCGAGGTCTTAAAAGAACTATCTTATTATATAACCTCAAAAGGGGAAAAATTGTTAAATCACATTAGAAAAAATAAAGCGAAAAGCATCTGAAAACACGTCCAGGTAAGTTTTCCCTATTTTTTTATCTAATGAAAAGCAAACATGACCTCACTTTTCACTTTCAAACACTCCTGTAGTTCCAACCATGGGGTTTCTAATCACATCAACACTCAAATGAATATAAAATTCTAAATATTTTTAATTAAGGTATCAATAATAACTAATAATAATAATAATAATAATAATAATAATAATAATAATAATAATAATAATAATAATAATAATAATAATAATAATAATAATAATAATAATAATAATAATAATAATAATAATAATAATAATAATAATAATAATAATAATAATAATAATTTAACTTTCATTAATAGTTATTATTATTATATAATTATTATTATTATTATTATTATTATTATTATTATTATTATTATTATTATTATTATTATTATTATTATTATTATTATTATTATATGGAAAAACGACATCTGTAAATGGAAGCTCATTCATGCAAAAGGAAATCATGCCATTAACATGCGTACACGGTCCGCTAATCAAAATGATTCGATGACATCAAAGAGTACCGCTCACTCCTTTTATAATAATAATAATAATAATAATAATAATAATAATAATAATAATAATAATAATAATAATAATAATAATAATAATAATAATAATAATAATAATAATAATAATAATATCACCGGAAATAATAATAATAATAATATCACCGGTAATAATAATAATAATAATAATAATAATAATAATAATAATAATAATAATAATAATAATAATAATAATAATAATAATAATAATAATAATAATAATAATAATTTTAATTCCCTCTTAGAGTAATTGGAAAAGTTTATAAAGACGTTTTTAAATCCTATTTAATAAATTGAAGCAAGAAACAAATTAAAAAAACTGTATTGACCTTTTAAGTCGAGATATATATATATATATATATATATATATATATATATATATATATATATAATATATATAATATATATATATATATATATATATATATATATATAAGACACTACTTTACCTTTAAAAAAAAACATTATTTGACAACTTTATTTTTAATACTACTACTACTACTACTACTACTAATAATAATAATAATAATAATAATAATAATAATAATAATAATAATAATAATAATAATAATAATAATAATAATAATAATAATAATAATAATAATAATAATAATAAAAAATAATAATAATAATAATAACAATAATAATAATAATAATAATAATAATAATAATAATAATAATAATAATAATAATAATAATAATAATAATAATATATGTAATAATGATAATTCCGTAATCAATGGTCTTCAATAAAATATATTAATTAATCAAAGCAAATTAAGAGTATACAAATGAGGAAACATATTTGTGGTCCGTGAAGATTTCTTAGGTTAAATGGCTATTGAAAGCATTATAGGAGAATCTCTACCATAGGCAATACTACGAACGCTGAGATAAATAGTGACTTTCTGATTGGACAACAATTTGATGGTGTGGAAGCAATGAAGAATAGTTTCAGAGGTGTTATAGCTGTCTAAAATATCCAGCGCCGTTGTATGTTAATTACTGTTCACATCCGTGTGAGGTGCAGCACATTAGAGACTTTATGGCACAGCTAATACTAATACTATTTTAGATTGTCAAGGGGGGACTACTATTTAAATATAAAAATATTATAAAGATATTCCCAGACACAAAATGGACAAAATTCTCACAAATAGGCAAAACAAGGTTGGTGGAAAGTTAACATGGATTTTTAATATCTAGAGAAATTTTTAAAGCATATGCTGAAGCTCTAGAGGAACTTGAATGGATCAAGATATTAAACCTTCTTCAAGAAATTCAGATCTGTAA